>JAMKPZ010000807.1:0-86411 GCA_024699675.1 Amphibolis antarctica
ATTCAAATGCTCTTACAAATGCTCGTATCTATGCCAATTTCACAGGCATAGATCAAATGCTCGTATCTTCTCAATCATCTTTAGTGGTTTTATTCAGACAACTATCTACACTTACTAATGGCCCCCTTGCATTTATCTACTATAAGCAACACTTTCTCATGCCAAAAGGTCAAATATTCAAATGCTCTTACAAATGCTCGTATCTATGCCAATTTCACAGGCATAGATCAAATGCTCGTATCTTCTCAATCATCTTTAGTGGTTTTATTCAGACAACTATCTACACTTACTAATGGCCCCCTTGCATTTATCTACTATAAGCAACACTTTCTCATGCCAAAAGGTCAAATATTCAACAATACCAGGCATCATTCACTTATGGATGTGGAACAACGATGGTTGGTTCTCTGTCAAAATGTGGAACATTGCAGGTTCACACCGTCATTGCCATCAGCTAGATAAAAGGGAGAATATGCACCCAAAACCCATCATTGTGAGGGTTGAGAAGCATTCAATTGTAAACAATCTTACCCCGTTAAAGGCTGTCTCACTGCCATTTGCTGATCTAAGCTAATTGTATCCCTTGAAAATGAAGCTTTTGCATGGAAGCTCCTTCATGGTGGGATTCAGAGTGAGTTAGAGAAGTGGCTTCCTTCTCATGCACAGGTGTTCTTTTCTGCCACCTTGCACACAGGTCCATTCTTATTAGAAAGATTAATCCCAGATGATTTAATGCTTGTGGAACATTTTTGGAATTTTTGGATGACACCAGGAAATGTGATGATCATGAAAGAATCTATCCGCTTATTCAAAAAACTAAGAGAATCTAGCAACTTATTCTGCACACTGTCCAATGGTAACATTTGCATGAGAGGAACGATCTTAACTTCTGCAATTGTACCAGTTCAGCAACACAACCACACAACCATGTCATATCTTCATCCCTTGAATCAGTCCTTACCCTGGTAGATCCATGATAAGGACAACTTTATTTGAGTACGGCTTGTATTGCATCACAGTGTGATTTTCCCCAATCACGTTTTGGCCATGGGCTAGTTACTTTTTGGTTTTCCATACACTGTTTCTCCTTTTTATCGTCTTGAAAAATTCTCTAATATTTTTTTTCTTAACAAAATTTGCACACTTACTGCTCAAAAAAATTATTCAAGAAAGCAACTATTCTGAACCAACAAGTGTTGTTGCCATTCAAGAAAAAGAATAACATTTATATTTACAGAAACGTCCAACAGGAATGAAATATTCTTTCACCAAAAAGAAGGGAGGTTATCAGTTAATTCAAAAACAAGATCATTCAGGAAAAAAATGCTGCACATTGGCTTGCTGGAATATAATATCCGGAAAACTTACATGACTAGGAGGAATATGCTTTCCACTAAGGAGGTCCAGAAGTACAGTTCCAAAGCTGAATATTACACTTTCGGGTGTGACCCTTCCTACAAAGGCAGGAGATTGTGATAAAAAGATCCAAGTTCTATGCATCATACGACCTTCTACAAGCTTGCACAGTCAAGCATAGGAAAAACATCAATCTAATGGCATTTGGTATGTAAAATGAAATGACAGACGCAACTGAAAAATGAATTGTCAGAGTTGCCACCATTTTTTCTAAGAATGATCAGCAATACACGCCTAACCACATGATTTCTGACTTAGGTGCAGATATCAGGAGGAAGTGTCCTTTATCTTCTTGAGAGACATCTCTTATCAAAAGAAACAAACAGCCTTTTGCTATTTTCTCTTATGCAAGAGAAAATAGCATACTTTCAGAGTTGAGCATATTGTATACAATATCAAGTACAAACTTGCTCTACTAACCAGAAACTTTGAGATATATGGCAGCTCAACAAACAGGCATTCACCATTTTTTTACTTGTTATAGAACTTCTGGATAGTGGGTAAACAGAAATGCTTTGCAAACCAACTGAAATAGAGACCATATATTTAAATCAAAAGAAATAATAAATTTCTTTTTTCTCCCTGCAGTGTTCCTGACTTCCTTCAATTGAACAAGTTCTTATTGCAATTGAACATATTGCATGTGTGTAATAACATGTAGGAAACATTTCTGAAATGATACCATTTCTTAAGTACTCTGGAGGTGTGTAAGCTAGATTTGTGCTATAGCTTTTTCCATCCCGACTGTTTTTCATAAAACCAAAACAAGAAAGTCGTGGATCACCATTCTGCAAAAAGAATACCAATTACAAGTTATAGAGGATCTAATCATAGAGAAATTTCTATAGACATACACACAAAGTGAGATGGAGGGAACTGTAATAGGAATATAACCATATAAGCATTTTCTTTCACTTAAGAAACAGCTTAATGAATATCATATATTGAAATGTATGAGCCACCTCGTCAAAAAGAACCCGATAAGCATTTAGATCATGATAAAGTGATCTCCCCTCTTTGCTACAAAAAGCCAATGCTTCTGCAATGTAAAAAGCAACCCTCAAACGCATAGCCCATTCAATGGTTTGTTTTTCCCCTGAAGAAAAGTTAATATTATGAAAAACATGATTAATCAATAAAATAAAGAACAATAAATGTTTATATGATATTACTTTTCGTACTTTTCATCTTCAGGTCAGAATACTCAATGTATCAACCACTCTCCACTGAATGAATGGCATATGGCCTTTAACTAAGAACATAAAAATTGAAAAGTTGATGGAAAGCCCATCTAAAGCAGCATTTTCACTTTTAATATTAGAGAAGAAGAGCAAACAACCATTTACAAGTGAGCATAAGCTTCTGTATTTCAATAATCCATATCCAAATGAATGAAGTACAATTGCAAACTTCCTACAAATAGTCATTTCATTAAAATAGAAGTGAATGGACAAAGACATACAACTGCCAATGGAAAACATGTATATAAAAATGACAATAAGTTATGTATGCAAAAATCTCAGAAATGACAAATGATGGTGTCCTAATTTCCATTTTTCACATTTCTATTATTGATGAGATCTAAGCAACGAATACAAAAACACCAATGCAGTCGTAGAACTGTAAATGATCAAATTCCCCTTTTACGTTCGAACCATAGGCAATATATGTCTAAGTTTAGGATCAAAAGGCATTTGCAATAGAAAACAAATCGAATTTGCAACGGTACATTGACTTGACAACATACAGTGGAAGAGGTGTTTGGCAAGTGTATCATTAGGCATGTATTCTGCAACTAGAAGCCTCTCGTCGCCTTCGCAGCAGTAACCAATCAAGTTCGCGAGCCTCTGATGCCTCAACTTGCCAACTCCCCATGCCTCCTCCTACAGATCCAATCCCCATTCAAATCCCAACAGACAGGGAAAAAAAAAAGGGCTAGGTGCTGACATCGAGTATCTCACAATGAACTGCTTCGAATCGGGCCAGGCAGACTTGGGGAACTTCTTGACAACAATCCAGCGCCGACTCTGGAGCCTCCCCTTGTACACCAGGTTGGGGGCCTTCTCGCCGCCCTCGGACACGATGTTGTCAGCGCTGAAATTGTGAGTGGCAGCCTTCAATTCCGCAAGCGAGAACACCGAGAAGGCCGGCGGCCCCACAGCACCACTGCCGTCCTCGCCGCCACCACTGTCAGGCTTGGCGGGTACCACGGCCGGGTGTGAAGGCTGTGCCTCTTGGAGATTGCTGCGGTGGCGGCGATTGTATTTGCACTTCACCGGAAGCATCTCGTGTAGGGAGGAGCAGCGGCAACCCATGGCTCCACCAGCCACTTACGTGCCTTCCGGCGAAAGACCCAACCTTTCCGAACTAATTAGTGAGGAACACACCACCCGCACACCCCCCACCCCGCAAAAAAAAAAACAGTAAAAGAAGGAAGAAAGAGGAATAAATAAAAGCGAAATGGACAAGGAGTAAAAAGACGGAGAAAAAAGTACCACTTACACTCCTTCCAGGAATCAGCTTTCTCCTTCCTCCTCCCGCCGCAGTCGGAACTCGGAAATCTTTGCTCCTTCCTCCACCACTGCTTCCTCGCAGCAACGGGAAAGGATCGGCGTGACCTTCCCTTCTCTTTTCCTCCTCCTGCGCCTCCAATCTACTCAGACGAGCGAGCAGAGCACGGCAGAGGCGAACAGGAGGAGAAGAGGACGGGGTTTTCTTTTTTCGCATTGGGTCGGATTTTTTAAATAATAAAATCTCTAACTTTAGCGTTCGCTCGCAGTTTATTAAACACGTCGATATAAATATAATAAATAACTATTTTATAAAAATAAATCGATCATATAGTTATAATTTAAAATTATATTTAAAAATTTATATATAATAATATAATATATAATATATTTATTAAATAACTTTAACATTCGATAATAAAAAATATTATCGTATACTTTCTATAAAAAATTGTAACTCTTAATTCCAATGCTTAAATAAATACTATGAATGCATTCAGGTAATATAAAAAAATTACTTCTGTTAAAAAGTGATTTTAAGATAAATATTATTTTTTATACGTTGATTAGAGAGCCAAGACTTCGGTGAATTGATATTTAATGAAATTATAGTAAAATTAAGTTGTATTATATTTATGTAATGATATAATTTAAATACAAAATATAATTATTTAAAATATAAGAATGTTAATGTGATTAAAAAATATGATAATAAAATAATAATAATAATAGATGGTGAAATAAGAATATCATATATGATAAGAGTGATTCGAAAAATTAAAATGAATGATCGTAAATGAAGTCGTATGACCATCATATTAACGAGAGATTCAAATTATTGTCTAAGAAGAATATATTTTAAAAATATTTTACCTTACCATTTTATTTTTTTAAATTATTATTTTAAAATAGATACGTTACGTTCAAAAAAAAAAATTAATTATTAAAATATCATATCATACCTTTTCGTTTGAAAGTGATGTTTTAACTTTTGAAAAGAATAAAAAATCGTACGTGTGCTCGTGGGCGATTCTTTTCGCTGACGCGACTGCAGGTGGCGATGCAGCGTTTGTCGCGTATTTTCTTTTTATTTTTTTTTATTTCGCACCCCTCTATTTAAGTTTAAGGTGTATTTATCGTAGAGATAAAATTAAATTATATAAGATTTATGATTTTGTCCTTTTTTTTACTTTTAATTTTTGAAAATATTTTTTTTAAAAAAAAAAAAATTTAAAAAAATAAATTTATTTTTAAATTGATGAATGTACTTCTCATCGTTAAATCAAAAGTACTTCTAAAAGTTAGTTATATAAAGTTGAAAAATACAAGATTATGTTTATATAAATCCACAAATAAATGTTTATTACTTTTTAAACTCGTATTATATCAAGACTATGTTTATTTGGAGAGAATTTTAACATCTGTAATTAAAATTACAATAGTGTTGACAAATAATTATTGACGTAAGTAAGATTAAACCTAAAAAAAGCCTTTCAAAAAGGAAAAAATGCGCTGAAAACACACCCAACAAACAACACGGTCGTTGTGCAATTAATGATGCGCGTATAATCAAACGTGATTGCCGACGTCCGACGGGATCGCATTCAGGGTGTTCGGAAAAAAACAGTTGGATTTATTTATTATATAGTTTGTTTTTTTTATAATAATTTATTAAATTAAATAATTTTTATAGTAATTTTTGAAAAAAAATCAGTTACGAGAAAATTCACCCGACTTCGCTCGGTCGAAACCCCGCCGATCTCCCCACCCACAAAAAAAAAAAAAAAAGAAAACCGTTCGTGTAAAATTCGTTAAAAAAGAATTAATAAAAACAAAACGTTCAAAAAGGGAAAAGAAAACTTAAAAAAAAATCGTTCATATCAAATTCTGAAATTTGTTATCCAAAAATTCAACAGAAAGACAAAACGTGCGTTTGGAATTAAAAGTTATTTCTAACGTGATAATAATTTAATATTTTTTTAATACTATTTAATTATATTAATATTAAAAATATAATCTATAATATAACTTTTTTATATTTTTCAATATCACCTCTTTCGTTGAACAGAAGATCAGAACAGTTTTCAATATCACCTTTTTTATATTTTTCACTTCTTATTTTCCTGAACTTTTGAAATCATCGAAATCCGTGTGCTTGGGCGGTAGCGTGTGGCATGCGGTCACAATCTTGCAAGATGCCTTTTTGGTTTTTGCAGGTAGTGTGCAATCACAATCACCGTAAGTTGTATTTGTTTATGATTTTTTTTGTATTTTTATTTTTATTATATATTACAATAATTTTTATTAAATAATTTTAATATTTTATATTTAAAAATTATATCAAAATATTTATATCTTAAATCATATAATTTCTTTAAAAAAAATGTAAATACGATGTATGTAAAAAATAGATGCAACAAAGAATTTGGACACAGTTCTGTATTTGCAGATTATTTGGTGAACTTTATTTCACTCATCTGTACGTGTGAACGAACTGTTTTCAGTGTTTTCTTAGCTAAAATGTTGTGATCTATATTAAGGAGCACAATTTTTGTATTGATCTGTATGGTTCAATTCCTTTTTTCATAGACCTGTATTTAGGTTGAATGTTGTGATTTATATTGTTATCGTCTGCAATATTTTTTATCACAGATCTGTATTTGACTTCAATGTTGTGATTTACATTAATATGATGTAATTTTAATGCATTTGTATTGATCAATGCAGATCTGATTTATACGTACACTAACAACTTCTTTATTGGGGGCACGGCCCGATTCCAACCAAGGCCAGTCCAGCATGGCCCAGTAACAAATCTTGTCGGGCTGTCAGTCGCCGTGCTGGGTTAGCCCGTTTGGGTCGGGTCCGATTCAACTGAAAAAAGTATTCAATTGAAATCAATTGATATTGAGTAAAAACATTTATTATTATATAAAGTTAAGTTACGTCTACTTTGATATTAAATAAATAAATAAATTTATATTAAAATTAATTGATAAATAAAAATTCTTTTCATTATTAATAGAAGAGAGTTTCACAATGTATCAAAAAGTCAAGAAAATAAGGTGTCTATGATAGTCATGGAATTTATTAGAAAGTCTGAGAATTTAAGTGAATGTATCAAAATTTTATAATTAGTGTAATAAAAGTCTATTACTTTACAATAATGTAATAATTAATTTTAAATAAATATTTATTTTAAATATTTAATATATCATATTTGTTTTCTGAATATATTTAATATATTTAATATATAACATATATTTAATTTGTTACAAATATAATATTTAACAATTTTTATAAATATTTATTTTACCTTTAATGTCATATTTAGTTTTAAATATATAATATATATTTAATACATCAACACAAGAGAAGAGGTCGAAGAGTAGCTTCGTTTGGAAACAAATCCTTCCAAATGTAAAATTCACTCTCAACAGACAGATTTCCTAAACAACTTTTTAATATTAATTTTATTATGATATTCAGTTACGTTCGAAACTAACAAACATGTTCTAAACAACTTTTTTGATCTTTTGGAAGGGGCAGAGTGGATCGGTGAAAATTGGATGGTAGTAATGTCAAGCACGCATCGAAGCAAGATCGCCTGGATCGGTGCGTGCTTAATTACACTGCCACCGTGCAATCCGTTGAAATACGAACTTGCCGTGCAGGAGAGATCGAGTGACCGACCTCCTTCAGATGAGAATGAAGAGTCGGTACGCGATAATAGAACGTATCCAGCATGGTCTATATATAGCCGGTGGCGCTGCTGCAATTCCCAGTTGCGGCAGGGATGGGAGTGGAGGGGGAGGATTCAAATCCTGAACATCAGAGGTAGCTGCAACATAATTTAACACCATCAAGTCCCCTCCGAAGATTACCGATCGACATGGCTATGGGGAAATTAAGATATACTCGATCGCTACCGTCGTCGACGGTACCGGGTTGGCCGCCGGCATCGGAACCACAAAGGATGGGGTTGTTGATGGTACACAGAATCATTCCCACGCTGCCCAGAGCAACGTGATTGGGTGGAATTAGAATTGGAAGTTTTACAATTTTTAAAATTATTGGAAGAAGAACAATAATGACGTCTACCAAGATGTGTTGTTCGTAATGTTTGGTATATCAGAAGTAATGTAGTGAATAATATGTTAACTGAACATTGGCGAGTATGTTTTAATACATGTAGGATGATGCCAATTACATTTATGAAATTATATATAATTTTGAAAGACAAGAATTTGTTAACTGATAATAGATTTGTTTCGGATGAAGAATAAATGAAAATATTCCTTAAGTTGTTAGGACATGGTCATAAGAATAGAATTTTACAAGTAGTTGTACAACATTCTGGACAAACAATAAGTAAATATGTATATTGTATGTTAGTTGTAATTCTTGCTTGGGTGCTGAATGTAATACGGTGTCAAGAGAGTTCTTTAATGAGACACCACAATATTTGCTTGACAATCCAAAGTATATGTCATTTTTTAAAGATGCCATTGGTGCACTTGATGGAACTCACATTCCTTACGTAGTTAAAAAGGAAAAGCAAGTTGCATTTCAATGTGGTAGAGAAGGTAGGCGAACAACTCAAAATGTGTTTGGTGTATGTGACTTTCATATGTGATTTATATTTACTTTACCTAAATGGGAGGACATTGCACATAACAATAAAGTATTAAAACATGTTACATCAGATCCTAATCACAATTTTCCAATGCTTTCAAAAGGTAATTGCATTGTATAGGGGGTACTAGTTTTTATTATTTTAAATGTGTACGTCTAGTATTGTAACATGTATTCTTGATGTTTCCATGTAAATATTATTTGGTAGATTAAGGATACTCTAATGTTGAAGGATTTCTTGCACCCTATAGAAAAATAAGGTATCATATTTCAGATTTTCAGACATCACAACCCAAGGGAGCTGAAGAACAGTTTAACTACAAGTAATGTTAGATCCACTGTGTTAGATGCACTGCAAGTAATAGTTGAGGATGAAGTTAACATAGGGGTAGTCAGAGATGAAATTAGAGATCAAAAATATCATACCATAGTTGAGTATGACGTTTTCTATTCAGGAAAATGAAACATGTGTTTATTATATGTATAATGTGTTAATGTGCTTGGTGTATCTACTTACTATATGTATCATGTAAAGAGTATTTGTATGTATGTATTTATTGTTTATATGTGTTTTATCATCTTTATGTTATTGCTCAAGTGTTATATTTATACATTTATTTGCATTTAATCATATGTTGTTGGTTGATATATAAACGGTTATCTTCATTGTTATGGCAATGGAAATGGAGCTGGATGATAGCTTTCTTGAGTCGATTTTCAACACATCTACACAGACTACTCAGCATAGTTTGCAGGGTATACAACATGCTTCTTAATCGATGCAGACTAGTGTTCAACCACTACAACGTACGTTTCATACTGGAGCCAGTATTTCACATGTCCCTCAATCACGAATGTCATCTCAATGGGCAATGGGCTGACTGACAAGATGACTTGATTTCAATATTCCTTGATGTGTGCATTGACATGTCAAATATAAGACATAAATTAGATACACACTTTACGAGTAATGGATTCGAACTAAAAAATTGTTTGAACAATACATAGGCTACAAACAGAGTCCAATTCAAATAAAAAATAAGTTTGACAAATTTCAAAAGATTGACAAATATGGAAGTTTCTTTCGTCTCAAATTGACATAAGGTGGAATTCACAAACCTTCACTTGGCAAGGGGGAGATGATCAATGGGAGAATATGAAGTAGGTATACACATTTATTACATTTTATACTTATATTTTTACAACCAATAGATGTGTAGTATTTTTATTGTATTACTTTTTATGTGATTTAAAAGTTTAATAACATGATTTTTGTACATATGAACCAGAATGTGAAAAGTTCAAAAAAAAGATTAAAATTCAAAGATAAATTTCAAACATTATTTGATGGAAATGAAGCAACCGATGCCAACAAGACTTTTATAGTTCGACAAGTAACCAATCAATTGATGGAGTGAAAGAATATCAACTTCTTCAAGACCTTCATATCGTTCGTCACGAAACAATATAATCATATAACAATTCATAACTCATTTATAGATGCATAATATGTCAATATTAGTCGACAAATGTATCGAAGATGGTATAGATCTTGAAAGTCAAATATGAACCATCACTATGTGCAAATTTGAGAAGTAAATAACAAGAGAGATATTCCTCAAACTTCGATCATTTACACAACATCGATGGCTAAAAGTACAATAAATATGTATAATTAAATTATTAATATGTATTATATCATCATAAAACTCGTATTTGTTTTTACTTTAAGGTTATATGTAATAATACTTTTCTTTAATAAATAATACAGTTATTATTTATATTTTCAAGTAAAATTTTTAATTGTAACAATAAATTATATTTTTCGTCGATACGATGTGTTGTCGAATCTTAATATTACATATTTATTTTATAACGAATGTTATACAAATTTAAATAATTTAAAAAATTAAATTATTATATAATTTAATTTTTCATATACAAAATATTTTTAAAATAAATAACACAAACAAATAAATAAATTGAATATAATTTAACTCCAACTTTTAAAAAAAATTTATCTTCGATAAAAATCTATTAAACTCTAAAAAAAATTATAAACAAACGTTACCTAAAATTTATAGATTTGAAACTTCAATTTAAAAAAGTAACGAGACATGCTTCCGAAATATTCTGATGAATTGACATCTCCTCGCCCCCACAAAGCAAGAAGAAATATTTACACCGAAACGAGATGACAATCGACAATCGACAACGCTTCCGAGGCTCCGGCACCGATCGAGGAGCCCCTAGCTAGCTAGCTACAGGCCACCTCCTTGGTCGGGAGCGTGGCCTGGGGCGGGGTTTGGGGGAGTCGGGAGGAGAAGTTCCTGTACTTGTACTCCGAAGCAGAGATCTCCGCGTCACCTTTGAAATCGGGGCCTTCGTCAAAGTTCAGCGCGTAGCTCAAGGGGTCGTACCCGAAGTTGCCCGTGGAGTGCCGGCGACGGTGCCTCTCGGCTCTGGAGATGAAGATCCGGCACTTCTCCCTCGCGCGGAAGTTGGGGCGGTACTCGTGGGCGAGGGAGTCGACATCCGTCCCCCGAAAGCAGCAGGAGAGGCAGGCCGAGGGCTTCAGCTTTTCCATCGCGTGGAGGACGGGAGATCGCAGGTAGGGATTGGGGTTTAAGAGAGAAAGCGAGGAGGAGGAAGCGTCGGAAGGCGGAAGGGGCTTATTTCTAGGGTTAGCCGAGAGAGGTGGATGGATAAGAGCCCAGGGAACGTCCTTTTCTTAGCGGCGCGTGGATGATCACGTTAACTCCGCGTCGCGGGGTTTCCGCCGCTGAATGGATTAGCTGGCCGGCGGTGGTTTCCCGGAAGAGTGGTCGAGGGTGTCTGATGCGTGTTTAAAAAATATAATTTATGATAAAAATATAATAATATTAATTTTATTTAAAAATGTAAAAATTATTTGATGAATATATCATCGAATATTGTAATGTAGAGTAAAATAAAATAAAATCATATGATGTTAAAATATCTAGATAAATGAACATTGTTGGGAATAATTTTTTATTTTATAATTTATTATATAATTTTAATATTAATTATAAAATTATTCTTAATTTTAATTCTCTCTTGAAATTGAAACACTTTGTTTCCGAATGAAATTTAAATTTGTAACCATGACTGCAATGGTCTTATTGTACTTTACTTTGAAGTTTAATTTTAAATATTTTACTCCTTATTTTAATTTTGAATTGTACTTCAAAATATACAAATAGAAATAATTAAAGGTGTATTTATTTAAATAGTAAAATTAAGTAAGGTGTACTTTTTTAAAAAAAATTATATAATTTATAAGGTAAATATTTTATTATAATTTTTAACATAAAATATTAAACTGAAGTTTCGTTTATTTATTTAGTTTTAATTCTAACTTTAAAGCAGTTAAAAAATTAAAGATAAAAATAATTTTATAAATAATAATAAAATTATATAATAAATTATAAGATAAAAATTTACATATAAAAATTAAATTTAAAATTAAAGTCGAGAAAACGAAGTCTTGGTAACAGATATACAGTAAAACGCATAAATAAACAGGACGCAAGTACTACTTCGAATATATTCTTGCTGCCATGAGATCCGGTCAGTACTTTCTTCAAGGTCCGATCCACCACCACCCCCCTACCGCCTTCGCCGGCGATCGCCGCAGGTGAACAACGAAACGATGCAGTAGAGAGCACAGATGTAGAGAGAGAGAGGAATGGGGTGCGAGGCGCTGTTCTACACGCTCCTGATCGCAATCTCGGCGGCGCTCATTACCTACAACATACTGGTCGTCTCCCACACGGCTCCGCTACACACGGGCTTTCCAGGCCCGGGAACCACCCTCTCCTCCCACCGTGGGTTTCACTCCCTCGATGCTGTCACCAAACGGCCCACCGAGTACGGCGACGGGCGGAAGCGGAGGCCGTTCCACACGGCTGTGACGGCGTCGGACTCGGTATACAACACGTGGCAGTGCCGGATCATGTATTACTGGTTCAAGAAGCACAGGGACGCGCCTGGATCGGAGATGGGTGGGTTCACTAGGATTCTGCACTCCGGGAAGGTAGATAAGCTCGTCGAGGAGATCCCTACCTTCGTCGCAGATCCGCTTCCCGATGGGATGGATAAGGTATGTGTTTGATCGATGTTTGGTCGTGATCTCCGTCTCAAAATTGGTAAAGAAAGGAGGGGTTTATCATATATTAGCTCAAATCTTATATTTACATTCATTGACGCGTGAATTTTCATATACTCTGTTCGAGACAAATGTTACTACTGGTCAAAAATCGTTATAACAAAATCCTGCATTTTGCAACAAACCACTGTGCACATGTACTTGTTATACATAATCATTGAATTGATCTCTGTGGGTATGAATGTTCCAACCCAAAACATTTAGTGGGCATTTATTTTCAGCTTCATTTACTGTGAAGTTAGTTCTGACAAGGTGACAACTGTAGAAAGTTAGAGTTAATAGTAATGAAACAACCAATGTTGGAGTTGCATAGTAAATTGCGTGATATAGATTTGTGTACTAGAGTTTGTGTGATAATGATGACATATGAAAACTTGTATGGAGTTGAAGGTAGAACTCTTGGAGATGCACCAAATGGACCAAAAAGTGTGCTCTGTCTCTCCTTCTCCTCCTTTCCTTTCTTTCCTCTTTTCCATCCTTAGAACTCAACACTCTCTCATTTGTAGTTTATTCTTAGCACACAAGTATCTGACCAGTAGATATATATGAACATGCTCTAATAACATGTGAAATAATCATTTCAAAATCAATTGGTAATAAGTGGAGGGATTCATTGTATACCATTTCAGGTATTATCCCCACATTTATAGATTTAGGACTTTCCACAATCTACATTTTAGTTAGTGGGCATTGTTTTGGTTCTTAGAATAGTGTCTGTCCTTTTTTTTTTACAGTATTCATGTTTGCTGTTCTTATCTACTGTCTGGTTTGTTTCAATATTTTGCACTTTATTTTATTCTTTTCTCAGTATTGAATGATCTAGTTTTACTGTGAACTCAAAATTTAGTGGATTGATTAGATGATATTGAGATTAATTTAGGTGCTTTGATTTTCTTGTGAAATATTTTTCATAGAAATTTCAGAAAATGCAACTCTCATTTTGTTGTTAGAATGATATATTGTTGGATTAATTAATTATGTGTTGGGCTTGATTAGATCCATCTAACCTTGATAAATTATAGTCTATGATAAGTCTCAAGAACACTTAATTATTTAATATTAAATAAGTAAAGTGGTAATATAAAGTTAAAGCCCTGATAGAGAGATAGTGTATTGTGCATGACTGAGGTGTGCTTTCTTTAGTCCCATATTGCTAAAGAAAAGCATCTCTTTGGTGTTATGTCGTAAAAGTTCTTGGTTTGATGTTTGCTAAGAGTTCTAGGTGGGGGAATGCATAGGTTGGCCCAAGTTGGACTTGGGTTTTGAGAATGGTCTTCAATTAAATCTTGCACAATATGGTTTTTTTCAATTATGATTAATTAGGATAAATATTTGATTAATTTGAAATTAACCTGATCAGTGGATGTTTAAATGAGAAGATTGGTCAAATAAACATCCTTAGATCTTCATCTGACCATTTGAAAGCTGATCGTGTAGGTTAAGTGGTCATTAATGGCCATTGTGGAGAGGGTTGAGATTATCTATATAAGGAAGGGGACAGAAGAGGCTAATAAAAAAAAGAAAAAAATCTACATCTCTCTATTATTTTGTGTGCTCATTCTTTCCACTTCACAGACATCTCCAGTGCTCCTTTGATCAGTCAGTGAATGAGGTGTGTAGCGCTAGTTCCTCTAGTCATGTGATCATTTTATCATGAGAGAAAGGCATGGACACCTATTCTTACCATTCTTATGAAACAATTCAATCATATAAGATTTAACTTGTTCTATTTTAGTTCTAACATCGATCTGTTCTGATGATTTTCTATGGGTATGTGCTTTTGATTCTGATTAACATTTTAAACATTATTGCATATTATTTATTTATGCATATAGTCCTTGGCTTATTTACAACATATATTACCTACTAGAAATTTTGCTTCCTTTGCAACTATGGTGACTCTTCTTTTCACAGTACCTTTGGACAATTTGCAAAGTATAATAAATTCCACCTTAATGTGCGCAAGTGAAAGCCTCATGCAGCACTTGAAGAGAAAAACCAAACAAAGTAAAAAAAAAAAAAACTGAATCTTCTAAATTTTGAGAAAGAAAACTTTAATGTAAAGGAGTTTTAGTTATGAACTGTTCAAGAGGGAAAATCAGATCATGTTTCATTTTGATGTATTGTTATTTCAACTTTCAAGGATGAATATCACACTTTCTCTTGAATCTTCTGATTTATTTTGATGCTTCATACAGCCGCTTTTGGACAATAATCAATGTGTTTTATTTAAAGTTATTCAATAATCTATATTTTCTGTTATATTAGGGTTACGTGGTCCTCAACAGACCTTGGGCCTTTGTGCAGTGGCTGCGAAGTGCAGATATTGAAGAAGAGTAAGAATGCCATGAAGATGTCTGAAAGTGACCATTTTGTGGACTTTTACCTTGACCGGTATTTGTATAACTAACAACAATTTCATGCAGTTACATTCTGATGGCAGAACCTGATCACATCATTGTGAAACCCATACCAAACTTATCTAGAGATTCTCATGCTGCTGCCTTTCCCTTCTTTTATATTGAGCCCAAAAAGTATGAGACTCTTTTGAGGAAATTCTACCCAGTTGAAAAAGGTCCAATAACTGACATCGATCCAATAGGAAATTCTCCTGTCATAGTGAACAAGGTTTGCTTCAATCTGACCTATCCACAGGTCTTTGGAGTCAAGTTTTACCATTCATTCTTTTCTTGTTCTTTGTTTGCATGTAGGCATTTCTCAAAAAGATTGCTCCTACATGGATGAACGTTTCATTGGAAATGAAAAGTGACCCCAAAACTGACAAGGCTTTTGGTTGGGTACTTGAGATGTAAGCCAATTGATCTTATTTCTGTGGTTTTATGAATACTTGACTTTCTTTTGTCAGCTTGGATACAGGAAAGAGTCCTGTATCACTTTACCAACTATTAATTTATTGTTTGGAAGGTATGCATATGCCGTTGCTTCTGCTCTTCATGGTGTAAGGAACATCTTGTTCAAAGATTTCATGATTCAGGCTAGTATTGTTGTTGCATTCAAATTGTCATGTTTTTCTGTCCTCTTTCCATGTTAGTATTAGGCCCAGTCTGGATATGGAGCAGATTTTGGTTCTGCTTCTTATCAAAATAGAATCTTGAGAAGTAATGGCTTTCTTGCTTCTCTTATCATGGATTCTAAAGCACATTTTTTCTTTCTATTTCATTAAACAAATGCTTTTCTATTATTTTGAAATACATCTAAATCAACAGAATCAGAGTTTACTCTATCCAAACTGGGCCTTAGTTTATTTTTCACCAAATCGTAACGGTTTTCTAACGTAGTTTCATACTAATCATGTTGCATTGGTAAAAACTTCAGCCACCTTGGGATCCAGAAGTTGGAATAAAGTTCATTATTCACTATACTTATGGTTGTGATTATGACACAAAGGTACTTGCGATGGGTTGAATTTCATTCAGTTCTTTTCTCATTTTGATTTAAAGTGTGTGATTCTATTTAGATTGAAAAGTACATGATTTAATGGATGGTTCAATGACAAATAAGAATAAATGAAAGAAAAATATCCATGTTACCAGCCTTACGTTGGTAGAATTAAGACACTGATTGTTATTGTTATATATTTCATTTGCAATATTGTAGAAATTAAATGAAGCTTGCTTATCATGGTAAACACTTCTTAACTAGTCCTATTGGCAATCATTAATTATGTCAGGGGAAATTGACCTATGGAAAGATCGGAGAATGGAGGTTTGACAAAAGATCATACTTTCAAAGTCCACCTCCTAGAAACCTTCTACTGCCTCCAAAAGGAGTTCCAAAGAGTGTGGTATGTCTTTTATATGTCATGTCATCGATGGCATATGATAAATGAATCAATGGACTTACACAAGAATCTCACATTACATTTTGTTCTTGATGTTCAACTTTTTGCTTGCCTCTCAATTTTCAGGTGACTCTTGTAAAAATGATAAATGAAGCAACAGCCAACATTCCCAACTGGGGAAGTTAAGCACTCTCTGCACATTGACCACTGTTTTGGGCTAACAACAGGCCACTGAAAACTTGGATCGAAGAGGGCTCAAGGATACTCTTTCTGCAGTTTTGATTCTCCCACATGTTTGGGTGATGGGATCTTTCCTTGCCACCATTGTTCCATCTCGAGTGGTCTTTCTTTACCATATGTTCATGATCGGGCCCAATCCAAACCGTAAAATTTCAGGATTGTACATTCTTCTCTAGTATTATTTTTGCCATTACCTTAAATTTTAATTTGTAGTATGTGTAACAACGATATGGTGTCGTGGGTCATGCTTTTGCATTTCTCAGTAATGTTCTCTTTATTGACGGGTATAAAGTAAAAAAAAGATACGGCCTATATGATCAATGATATTGCTGAAAGAGATGGCAGATGCTTTTTGATCCATCTGCAAAGCTGGAGATCGTGTGGATGGTTTGGTGCTCTTTTGAAGTGTGTTTTGCAGGTTTCCAATCGTGGATGAAGTTGGCTGCTGAAATGGAGCTGGCAGATTTTGTGTTGTTGCAGGACGGTCTGCTGGGAATTTCTGAATTTGTTCTGTTTTGTCGTCGGTCTATTGTAGGGTTTTTGTTGCGGCAGAAGTGGTTTTGTCTTTCATGTAGGGCTTTTTTTTTGTCCTCTTCACTTCTTCTTGGGTTGGGCTCCTGTTGTTTTAAAAAAAAAAAGACGCTTGGGTACAATAATTAATTGTTTGAGGTCGGTTGTAATTAATTTTTAAAATTATTTTTAACTTCATTATTATTATTATACAGATTTTAATAAATAAATTTTTATTATTCTAATTATAAAATAATTTCAACTTCATTTATGAAATTTGTTTTAGTTTCAGTTTTATCTTACTTTCAAAATTGATTGAAGCTCTCTTCAAACACACTTTTTATGATTGATTTCAATTGATTCTTAAAATCATTTTTAACGTTATTATTACTTTACAAATTTCAACATATAAATTTCTATCATTTTAATTATTATGTAGTTTCAATTCTATTTATGAAATTAATTTCAATTTTAACTCTATTGAACTCTTGGAGTTAATTGAAACTCTCCTCAAATGAGATTTAAAATTAAGAATGTGTTTATTTGTAGTTTTAATTTTTGTGTTATAGTTGTAGTTGATTAAAGTTTTAATTAAAATTAGAATTGCATTTATTTAAATTTTTTTGTAAGTTAACTTTAATTACTGTGAGTCACTTGTATTGTTCAACGTAATGTTGTTTGTTAATACTGTAATAATTCTAATTATAGATATTTTATATTGTTAAAACTCTATTCAAATAAACATAGTCTAAAGCAATAATAGACCGTTATACGGTGGAAGAGTGCTTTTGAATCTGATTTCAAAATCTTAAATGATGATAATATACGTGCAAATATCAAGCGTTATTTTTGAAACCAAATTGAATCCGTTAGTTGAGTTAGGTTGAATCTAGGACGCAAATTCAATTTTTATAGAAATCATTTCGACCACTAATTAGAGTAAATTAGGTTAAGCCAGATTAAATAAATTTGCCTGCTATTCAGTCCCTTGATTATATTAAAAAAATCAATTAACAAAAAACCCATAAACCTTAACTTGAAAGCTCAAATCTCTTTGGACCATTCAAGAAAATATTTACTAATATTTAACACACTTAAAATTTTACCAGTAATTATAATAAATATTGCTTATTAATTGTTTATAAAAAAAAATGGTTCAAATGATTTATGAATTTGCATAAAATGTTCAAAACTATATATTAACCAATTCGCTAAGTAATGCCATCATGTCTGGTTGAATCACTTTAAATCAACAATGGGGCTACATTGAATCACAATCAGTGAGCTTTTGGTTTAATCCCTGATTCAATTTGAAAAACCTTGACATCGAAGAATTTCTTAACATCAAGTAAATCTTAAAGTTTATACAAGGATTCCTCCTAAATTTTGGTATGGGTTTGTCAGTGGTTTTGACATTCCTGGTGACAAAGTAAGTCCAAAACTTATGATGGATCACAAGCAGAGGCATTGTTAGCAAATGGTCCAATTATTCGGAGCCAAGAAAGGAAACTGTTCATGATACACAAAGTGTTACATGTTTGCTGAAAGTGAAAAAAAAGTGAAAAAAAATCGATGCCTTCAGACTCTTTATGATCATTGGGGCAAAGATTACCGCCACATTTAGTCCTGTAAGCAGATTCTGCAGGGACGGTAAAACGACGTTTTCCTTGTTCTAATTTGGAGCTGGGTTGGTTTGACCCAAGTTAGCCATCAAGTCTTCAAGCTGTCACATGAGACAGAAAAAAAACAAGAATGCGAATCAAACAATGGCCTTTAAGTTGCTTTTCTTGCAGCATTCTCCTGCACTTCTTACTCGACTTTTGGAAGGCTATTATATTTACGCTTGAATTAAACTAAGCAATGAATCACAATGACAGAAACAAGCAAAAAGTTTTTCGGAAATGCAATATATTTTTACCTGTTTTTCCAGAGCCTGTATTTTCTCATTCACTAATGTTATTAGAGATTCCCCCCTGAAAACAATTCAAACAGAAAAATGACTAACAACGAGATAAAATGAAGAAATAATAGAGATACTCCGCACTCATCAAAGTGGCATGCATATGACAGACTGTATTTCAAAATAATAATTCTACATTCTATCCCCTACTCAGAATTTACATAGAGAAATAATACTAACAAACTGAATTAACTGCCACGTAGTACCATTTTACCTTTTTTTGGCTTCTTGAATCTTTGTTTTCCACGTTTCTTGGTTCCTAGTAAGATTATCATTTATCTGTACCAATAACAACTATTTAGAACCCGGATAAACCACTGGAAATCTGTTATATTAACAAACACAATTATTAAACAAAACCTTTCAACTTAAGGGCACAAGAAAACTTACTTCAGCAGAAAATTTTTTCTCTTCCATATATTCATTTAGCTTGGCCTGCATTTTCTGTAATCTTAAATTTCCAACCTTCAGAATGGCTTCATTTGTTTTGTGTTCAATTTCCTCTTTAACCTTTTGAAGATATGATTCAAAGTACTAAAAGGGAAAAGAGAGAAGAACATACTAAAATCATGAATTGGCATTTCAAAACTCTCTAGTCAAAAGGTATTTTTACACTAACAGCATCCAAACAGTATGCTAATCTAAAGCAAGAACTATGCCTTAGAATATAAGAAGAGGCATACCTTTCTTTGGTTTTCAAGTTGAGAGGTGAGAAGGTCATTGTATTCCTCAAAAATCTGAAATAATCAGGAATTTATAAATGCTTTACAAATCAAAGAGACAATGAGAAACATTAAAAAAGAAGAAATACTAATTGCTTTACATTTTCAACTTTACTGTTAAAAAGAGCCTCAGACATTCCACCATCAGCACTGCATTTAAAACTGTCATCTGTATTATTATTTAACTCAACTAACTTCCCATCAGTTTTTGACTGAATTAGACGATGAACATAATTGTCTCCTGCATAATCCCAGACCCGTTGAGTCTCCAATTCTAGGGAATAACAGTGTTCTGTCTCTTTCCAGTGTCTGATAGCATGACTCTCCTTTAATCTGAGTAACAAATCATGCTATAAGAATATTCTTGAAGACTTCCTTTTGATAACAAATGATGTTGGCAATCACAAAATGAAGCTTGAGAAATATTTCATCAAGAACATTGGGACTGAAAATTTATAAGGCTTATGTTACCTCCCACAGCCAACAAAACCACAGATAACACACATCCAAAGGTTTTCAGATGCTTGGCAAATGGAACAAATTGACTTTTCAGGTTCTTGTTGATATCTACAAACCTAAGCAAGAGTAGTAAAGAAAATCAATTTCCATCATCCAATTTTAAGCCAATGCTGCTAAACATTGCTCATGTATAGACACTATAGAATAAGAAGTATGGTTAAAAGTCCTTTGTCTGCATGGTTAGTAGTTTCAGACAAATTCTAGAGATAAATGAGAATGATGAAAAATCTTACTTGAGAGAAGAAAAAGGATGATGGAAAAGATTTGTAATAATATGATTATAAGTCTGTACTGGAAAAGATTTTGGCAGTTCCTATTTTTGTTTCAAAGTCATAATTACCCCTTCACTCTAAAGAGAGCTAAGCTTCTATTTAGATTTCTTTTGAGGCTTTGACATATTCACATGAATACCAAACTTCAATTGAATGCTTTTAACGTGATAACAACATGTTGCATCAATTGATGATCAGTACATAAATTTTTCAATTAAGTGCTTTACAATGTGAATAAAATATTCATGTGATGAAGTCTCAAGGTTTTTCAAGTAGTCACTTGAACTAAGCACATTATATAAATCAGGTACTTAAAGAAGGAAAATTGCAAAATAAACTATTTGAATTAATCAAAATATTTAGTAAAACTTAAAAAATAATGAATGTTTGTTTCTTACAGGACATGAAGAATCAGCCCATTTTGATATACACGAGCAGTGGAAAGAATGATTGCAAATTGTAGTAAGGATTCCACCTGTATCTTCATCCAATCTCTCTACAAAAAATGAATGCTACTGTTTGAAGAATCACAAGCAAGTCATTGCGTAATGTTCTGAAAGTCAGTATCTGCTATAAAATTAAATGAAAATTTTAAAAAATGGATACAATTCTGAAAGGGAAAAAGGAGAATTTGTGTAAAAAAGCTGAAAGAGAATTTCCTAGAAGATTAAATCATGCATAAAAGGAGACCAAAAAATTCATCAAAAGGAAAACATATTTAATTTACTTTGAAAAAGCAAATAGGAAAAATATTAAGAAACCATAAAGCATGCTTATCTAAGAGATGAAAAGGAGTTAAAGACGTACAAATTGATAAAACTACATGATCAATGAATAGGAAAAGTCACAATACAGGGTAATACTTCTTGTTGCAGTTGGACCCTAAAAACTACTTAGTTCCAATGTTCCAACACGTGATTGCTAGTGGAAAGACACATTAAAAATTCATTATTTTTTCACCAATGAGATCTTAAATATGTTTTCATAACCAAGTCTGTCAAGGTGTTCTTTGCAAAAAGGTTCAGTATATATATAGTTCATCCTTCTAGGCATGCAGTTTCAAATAGCTGCTAACAAATTGGAACTCTTGGTCCAGACTATATTGACAACTTAGCTCAAGAAGTCTGGGTCTTTATCAACATTTATTTTCAGTATTCCTTTTTCAAAAAGTAATGTCTTTAAAGGAATTACAGTTTAATTTAGAAGCTGCAAATAGCATTATTTCTGCTTATCTAACAATTTAGCTAACATCCTCTGAACCAAATATGAATTCTTGGAGGAAGTTACTCAATCCCCATCTCGATGAAATATTTTTTGTTTTATTTATTTTCTATAGAAATAATGCTTTTAAAAGGCATTTTGGTTGACCCCAAATAGTGAGATTACAACATGGGTGGTTGCTTTATTTATTTTCTATAGAAATATAGCTCAAGGAAATTGTCCATCCATGATCAGTTTCTACTTATCAAACAACAAGGACTTATGCAATCTTAAAGAAAATATGTTAATTCAGCAATACATGAGAAAAACACTGTTTAAAGAAGACAACCTTACACAATTTATACATAAACCTACTAAAGAAAAATATCATGGAAAAACCCATTAATAGAGCCAAAGTAGGACAACTACAAAGATATAATGAAGATGTACCTATCCTCTTGAACTTGATAACAATTGATTCCAGTTGTGGCTAATAAGTGCAAAGTCAACAACTAATTACTGCTCGTAGAAATAGATACAACTCACCAAGGCATACAGCACAGGAAGCCGATTCCTTAGAAGTTGCAATAGTTCCTTGCCTATGTTCCACCGATAAAGTGTATTGCACATCAACCGTGAAAAAGACACGACAAACATTTTCCTGTGGCGACAAATCCCAACTAAGATAATAAACAATGCTAAATGAGAAAATAAGAAATCAAAATTTTAAAAAAGTAACTACAGTTCATTCACAACAAATAGCAAACGAAATAACCTCCATAGAAGAAAAAGGCTTTCCATTGAAATGCTTATAGAACTCATCGGTGGAATCCTGATTATCGAATGTAAGAAGAACGCTATATCTATCTTCCGCCTGATCATTCCTATGAAATCCATTTACAACAATCAAAATACATCGAGGAACAACAAATGACATGCAATTCAACCACATCCACTAGAATTTTCAATCAAAGAACTTGGTAAAAGAAATCAAGAAAGATTGAGCATACCGAACAATCCTCATGTCGAGAACATGTTGGATGAAAGAACCACAGAACATGCAAAAATCTGCGTACGTCAAGTGATTGGGGACCTCGAGCACGCAGAGAAGAGGTTTCCTCCACGCCTGACAATCCAAACACGACTCGGAATGAAAATACGAGAAACCAAAAGATCACAAAGGAGAGGGGAAGAAATCGACGAGTCCGTACGGGTAGACTCTGAGGTGAGGAGGTGTCTTGCGGGATGAGCTTTAAGACACCTCTGGTCTCTTCGATTCGAGGATTGCCAGCTGAGAAAGGGATGGACATGAATAACCTTGGAGGAAAGCTCGCATGGATGGAATCGTCAGACTGAGAGGACCTGTGTACGTCGGCATCCGACGCTGTGGCGCTGGTGGAGGCGGCGGTGGACATGGCGGGGAAGTACCGGCGACCAGCGAAAGATTCCACTGCTTGTCTGCTTCTGCTTTCGTCTGTTATTATGCAACAGAAACAAATGTATCACCTAGACGGATGATCGGTGTTTTCGTTTAATATTTTGCTCCGTTTGTTGTAACTGTAGAAATGAGTGATATGAAGTTAATGTTTTTTTTTAGAAAATATATGATTTATAATAAAAATAATATAATATAATGTTTTAAATGTTATTATGATTAATAAATAAAATAATATATTTTGATATAATAATTGATAAAAAATACGGATTAAATATAACAAAAAAATATTTTTATGAGGTAATTATTAGAAAAATAAATACAAGTTTATTATATGGAAAGGATGGTTATTAATTTATATATTTATATTAAATTAATAAATTACAATAAATACTTATAAAATAATATTTTTTATAGGTAATTTAATATAAAATTTAAAAATAGTAACATTTGTAATTAACCCGAAGAAACAATACGTGTACATCAACAACTAGGCAACGGAAGGGGAGGCTGCATTCTTTGGAACACACGCACGGATGAAAGGGGGAAGCAAGTAGTGGGTGGGGATAAGGGCACGAGAGGTCGACCTCTAAGGCATGAAGTGGGGGATGGGTGTGATGTCAACCTAGCATGGCGACTACATGGAAGGGGAAGTAACTGGAATGCACATGTGAACAGAAGGGTGAAGCAACAGATAGGGTCAAGTTAGGGACGACGATTGGGCGACAGGAGGAAGGTCTCGGTGGTTGCGGTGCAAATTAGAAGGGAGGAAGCCACTGATGGGTTGGAAAGAATGCATTCAGTAGTTACCAATCTTGTGGACATGGAAGGGAAAGCTGGAAAGATGGTGTTGTTGGGAGAAGTTATTTTGAGAAGAAAGAACATATATCAAATCAACTTTTCAATTTTTGTAATATATTAAAAAAAATTTAATAACATGCACTATAGACTGTATAATGTATAGTTAAAAACAATGGTGTATAGTGTATTTCCATTGCATAGTTAAGGTTGCATTTGTTGTAGTGGTAGAAGTAGGTGGAGTGAGGTTCATGTTATTTTAGAAAATATACGATTTACGATAAAAATGAAATGATATAGTATTTTAAATGTTGTGATGATTAATGAATAAAGTAATATACTTTGATATAATAATTGATGTGATGCTATTAAATATAACAAAAAAAAATATTTTTGATGGGGTGATTATTAAAAAAATAAATACAAGTTTATTATATAGAAATATGAAAAGGACGACTATTAATTTATATATTTATATTAAATTAATAAATTACAATAAATACCTATAAAAATAGTATTTTTTATAGGTAATTTAATATAAAATTAAAAGTAGTAACATTTGTAATTAATTGAAAGAGACCACCAACAATCATACAATGGGAGGGGGGAATGTGATAGACGGGTTGGGAGGAAGAGAAGGGATTGTGTCCTCCAGAACGCATGCACAAACAAGAGGGGGAAGTGAGCGGTGGGTGGGGATGAGCATGTGGATTAGAGGGGAGGAAGCCATCAACAGGTTGAAAAGAACGTGTTTGGTGGTCGCTGATCTTGCATACACAGATGGAAGGGAAAGCGGGGAAGACAGTGTTGTTGAGAGAAGTTATTTTGAGAAAAAAGAGCATACGTCAAATTAACTTCTTGGTTTTTGTGATATATTGAATTTTTTTGTTTGATAACATACACTATAGACTGTATGGTACATAATTAAAAATAGTGGTGTATAGTGTATTTTCGTTGTAACAAATGTAGCCTTAGTCGTATCTGTCTATCTATTTCCTATGTATTATGTGTACTTTTCATTTGATTTTAATTTATTTTCACTTTTAAAATCACTTTTAATGTATTATTAGTATATAAATTTTAATGTATAAATTTTTATTACTTAAAAGTTACTTGTTTAATAAGTAAAATTAAGTTAGGTGATGTTCATGTTTTTCAATAAATTATATGATTTACAAAATAAGTATTTTGATATGATTTTTTATATAGAGTGTTAAAATTATTTGGTAAATATTATTGTAGATTGTTGTGATGTATAATGAAAAATAAAAGTACATAAAGAAAAACATAGAAACAAATAAAACTTAAATTACTATATAATTATTATATAGTTTCAATTTTATTCAAAAAAAACTAACTCCACCTTCAACAATGCTGCAATAGGACAAATTGGATGCGATTCAAATCAGGTTCAACAGATCTGATAGATTTAACAAGTATAACAGGAGGCAAGATCGAAAGTGTTGGGTGACAGGGATGAGATTCTTGCTTAAGTGAGATTAGTGTAAGTAGGAGGTCGTTTTAAGTAAGATTGTATGCTTGCAGTAAAATATTTAATGTAGTGTTTAAGTAGAAATATGTAAAAGTTGTCAATTTAAAATAGTTATGCATATCTTAGTAGTTAAGAAATCTTTTATTAAAATTTATGATCACAAATTTAAAATTTTACAAATATAGTAAAATTATTTCAAAATAATAACCTCCTAAAGATCTATGGTTACATTTACGAATATATCACTCTTAGCTTCTAAAAGTACTCTCAATTATCATCACTATCTTTACATTTCTCAATTTACTCTTTTCATTATTTTGTCACTTTCATCACATCAATATTTATATATTTTAAATAATATTCTTTTAAAATTTAATTAAAATAACCAAACATATACAATATTTTTTAAAAAAAAATAAATAATAGAATTTTTGTAATTTTTAAATATAATTTTTATTTAATATTTTTATTTTTTCTTTTCTTTATTTTTTTCCCTCTTCCTTTTTTTTCACTTTTTATTTTCTTTTTACTTTCTTCTTTTCTCTTCCCTCATTTTCTTTTTTTTCCCCCTTCCTCTAGCCAACCACTTCTTCCTCACTTCTCCTTTTGTAAGGTGAAGGATTGAACGATGAGCGATAGAGGTGATCGATGTGTACATGATGGGAGGACGTACAATGAAGTAGGCAATGAGCAATAGAGGTGATTGACGTGCACACAGATGGTAATGATGGAGACACATACAAAAGTTCGCACATGAGCAATTGACAAAGTGTAAACGGGCAAGGACATATGACAGAAAGAGGTGCAGATGATGGAAAATGAGAATTTTAAAGAGCGTGCACAGGGAAAAACATGTTCAGCGAATGATAGTGCAAAAAATCGATCTTTTTCACTCCGAGAGTATCAGAGTGGGTTTTCTGAATGTAGCCTTTGGCTGTGTTGATGAACACTACTTCTAGCTTTTGAGAGTACTTCAAATTTTCATTACTATTTTCATATTCTTCAATATACTCTTTTCATTATTTTGTCATAATGTCTCTCATTATATCAATATTTATATATTTTAAACAATATTCTTTTAGAATTTAATTAAAATAACCAAACATATACAACATATTTTTTTAAAAAAATTTTAAAAAGAATTTTTGTAATTTTTAAATATAATTTTTATTTTTTCTTTTCATTATTTTTTTCCTTTTTTTCTTCTTCCCTCATTTTCCTTTTTTTTTCTCTTTTCCTTGAGTGTCAATCCCTTCTTCCTCACCTCTCTTTTGCAACGTGAAGGATTGAGCAATGAGCGACAAAGGCAATCGATACGCACATGGCGGGAGGATGTATAACGAAGCAGGTGATAAGTGACAAAGACAATTGGTGTGCGCATGGATGGCGAGGGTAGAAATGTACAAATTTGCACACAGGTAGGTGACAAGACATGGATTGGCAATGATGTACAGTGGAAAAGAGTGTAAACAATGAAAAATGAGGATATGCGGAGTAAAACACATTCAGTGAATGATAGAACGAAAAATCTATCTTTTTGACTTTTAAAGTACCAAAATAGATTTTGTGATTGCAACTTATGATAGTTTTTTTCTTTTTTATGATTATGTGGTATGCAAGTGATCAAACAGTTGCTGTCACGTGTCCTGTAGTTCCATGAAATTATTTAACGTGATACTACCTGATTTAGCAGAATGATGCTATAGGCAATGCCAGGTAAGATCATTGTTCATTTGATTTAACGGTCAGAATCATATGCTTAATCTCGTATCACTATCTAATTTACTTTATTAGCATGTTGCTGTCTTATTTAAGAGGATTGACTCTCCAAGTGCATCCCTTCAAAAAAAAAAAAAAAAAAAAAAGGTTTGCGAATGGAAGTTTGAAGATAAGTGTCAAACTTACGACGCATTTGTTTTATAGTATGTAATTTGAGAACAAATAATTTGATTAGCTTACAAACTAAAGGAAATTTGCATGATTTTTGTTTTTATACAGAGGGCTGTGGACACTGTAATGAAGAGGGGTGAATTTTAGATGAAATTTATTTATAGGAAAAATATTATGTAAAGGAGAAAACCTATTGAAGTGGTAGTTTTCGGGAGAACTTCTTTAAATTCTAAGATTTTGAATTTAAATCTAGATTGTGGATTCATAATTATGACATTGTTTGCTAATGAAACTTTAATTTTAATTTTTATTCTAATAATTATATAAAATTATAATTAAAAATAATTTTATAAATAATATTAAAATGATGTGAAATTGTAAAATAAAAATTTATATATGAACGATGATATTGATATATAAAAATTTATATAAAATTAAAATTAACCAAATAAATAAAACCATGACTCCCAACTTTAAAAATACCTGTAAAAAAAAAGTGCGCAATGTCATTGCTACTTAGACCTCACTTTGTTGGGGGGGGTATATATCGAGCACGATAGATGCATACAAAGTTCAAAAACATTTTAAAAACAAACGAATAAAATTTAAAATAAAACGTTAAAAAAGAAAACGGAAAGTTAAAAAAACCGAAACAAACGAAAACAAAAACGAAAAAAAGGTCAAATAAAAATGAAAAAAAGAAGACTCAGTTATGTGATGCCTCCTCGGGAAGGAAAAAGGTTACCCTCCCTGAAAAGTGGCCACCGCGTAAGCCGTTCCGGACTTCCTCCTCGCCTCTCGGAGGGCGCACGGCCGAAAGCGATGGCAATTTGCAAGTGCTGGTGGATAAGCGTCCACGTTTATCCTCACTCCAGCACTCGTGGCCGCCGCCGCCGCCATGTCTTCTCCTGCCTCTCTCAGCCGCACACTTCGACCACCGCTTCCAAAGAGCAGAGCGATCGGGGGGATTCCACGTTCCTTGCAGGATAACGTGGGGGCGGGAGGTTTGACTGGCGCTATATTGTGGAATGGAGAGCTTTGGTGGTTAATGATGTGCTCCTGTGTTCTGCTGGCACCTTTCCGGTTCTCGGGATTCTTATTAACTTTTCTCGAGGATATATCTGAGTGTTTTCCTTCAGCGTTCGGTGCTGTCGTTGCTGTTGGCATTTTCCCAGTTCCGAGCAGGCAAAATTAGACTGGTGGATTTTGTATCAGAACTCCGTATGGAAGGTGTATCTAAAAGTAATTACTTATTCTATTTCCATCGCGTGTTTCGATTTTTGATTTTTCTTCTGGCAACGTACTAAATTCAGTCAATGAAAAAGGCCTGGAGGATGCAGGAGTTTTGGCTAAAATGTGTGTCATGTTTGTCTTGTATCGTGGTTTAGCCGTGTGAATGTAGTTACCTAATGATGATGCTATGGTTGGGTCGCCATGCATATGGCTCCTTAGTTACCTGTCGGTTTTGAGTTATGTTTTTCACTCCAAATAGTAAAGGTTTCAGTAAGTCATAGTAGTAGTTTTATAGCGTATTATCTACCACTAAAAGCAGCTGAAATGGAAAACTTTCATGCCTTGATACAAAGTTCTTGGGATAGTCCACTTCAAGCTGTACTTGTTTTTGCATTTCTATGTAAAAAATCTGCGAAAAGCAAATGCTGCTTCTTGCTTACAAATGAATTGGTGCTAAATTTGATTTAGATATATAGATTTTTGCTGGATGTTCATGATTCGATTGAGTTTATTCTTGATGTTTTTTTCCCCTTTTTTTGCTGTACGATGATACCAAACTCAAAAAGAAGTTTTAGAAAACTGCATTCTACCTCTCACCTTTTCACTTGATGTTGCTGATTTTTACCTATGACTATTTTATTTGCTTGATATTTTTCAACTGAATAATGATGCCTTGGTTTTCAGTACGACGTTGAAGCTTCCATCAATCAGCACTGGTAGGGAGCCCATTGAAAATAGGATGTCTTTTCCAAGTGATTCAGGGAAACTTCAGGTGGTAGGGAGATATAATTCAACAGGTGTAAGCAACAAAGACAAATCAGAGAAGTTGATTAAATCTGGAGAGGAAAACCAGGTACTTGCAGATGTTGATATGGCTGAAAGGGCAGCAGAATGGGGACTTGTTGTTAAAACAGAAAGTGGGGAAGGTAGTAGTGTAATTGTGGGTGTAAAGTCATCTGGGATAGAAACTAAAGCAAGCGAGCGATCTACAGACTCGATTAGGACATCAGATGCTCCAATCTCAGAATCAGAATTAAATGTTCCTGATGTCTTTGATGAGGTAAAGGATGCATTGTCCATCCTGCAACAGACTTTCATTGTTTCAGATGCTACAAAACCCGACTGCCCTATTATGTATGCCAGTGCTGGCTTTTTTAGTATGACTGGCTATTCCTCCAACAAAGTTATTGGGAGAAATTGGTATGTGTTGTTCCTGATTGAATCCTCTAAATGGTTACTTTTATTTGAAATTTTGGAACTAGATAGTGTAAATCATGGCACAAATTCTTTGGAACTAGTGACATCAGTTTTAACTTGTACTCAAGCTACCTATGTCCCTTAGAAAAAAAAAAGAAAAGCTTCCTATGTCGCTTACTATGTCAGGCTGATATTTACAGGTTTAACAATGGGACTAAGCTTGTGGTTTATATAGGTTGTTCATACTTCAGAATACATTATGACTTATAGATCAGGATCATTGAATCACATGAAACAAGTTTAACAGTCTATATGCATAATTCAAATCCCAACCATACGTACTAACAAACAGTGCAAACTCATCCGACCTATGCACAGGACCAAAAAAGCCTGAAATACAAGAACTTCAGTCACCTTGAGTGGTATGTAAAGAAACAAGTGAGAGGATTTCCTGTACTGATTGGTGTTGTCTAGATTGGTTTTTTTCTCTAGATTGCAAACATGTGATCTCTAGGCCACAATAGAACAAATTATCATTGGTCCAAATCCCACACTTTTGAGTCTTTACTTCTGCCAAATTATATATTATAAGAGGATTATAAATTCATATCACTAATTAGTTAATATGATAATTCATAAATGCTTATGTAAGCCACACACACGTGCTTAATTTACCATGTAAGATGTCTGAATGCACACATTTTAACGTATTAAGATGAAGAGTATTACCACACATGAATCAACATTCAAGTGCAATTATTATATTCATTTGAACTGCTTGATATGGTCACTTGAGATGTTGCTATATTTCTTTGTTTCATGCTGCATATTATTGATGATTAAATTCAAGAAAAAACCATTTCCCCTGTTTTACAGAGTATTTATCCAACTCAGGCAGCTTTAGATATGATTTTTGTAATCATTTGGCCTTGAAAATGTAATGTACATCCACTATGCTGTTGATTGCTGAATCCAATCATCAGGCTTAAGCATCATGAGTTACTTGTAACATGTATCATATTATTATAACTCATTTTTTACTTTGTTCTGCAGCCGTTTTCTTCAGGGCCCAGATACTGATCCGATGGAAGTTGGAAAAATAAGTGTAGCTGTTAGAACAGGGAAAAGCTACTGTGGTAGGATTTTAAATTACAAGAAAGATGGTACTCGTTTTTGGAACCTTCTGACCATCACGCCTATCAGCGATGACAGTGGGAATGTAATCAAGTTTATAGGGTGAGCTCTTTGAAAGTGTTAGTAAAGATTTTATGGTACTCAGGAAGTAACCCCGTAAGGATGTAACTGTCATTAGGTTGTTATAATTATTTATTTATAATTATAAATCCTATTAAACATTGTTTTCATAAATAGTTAAAATTGAAAATTAACTTCATCCACAAAAAATCATGGTGCCTACATGCGTACCATAGAGACACTAATAAAACAGTAATTATTTGCAACTTCCTGCAGGTTTTTCAAACTGAATTTGTTATGTTACTTATGTATTAATGTAGAGTTGGAACTTTTGGTGGGGCTTATGGACATCATTTGCAACAGGATTGATATGCTTTGTTTTTTTGGAAATGATAAATAATGATTTACTTTATTTCTTATGGAAGGATGTTGATCTCCAATAAATTATTCTTTGACATATTTTGGCAATGTCAAGATTGGTGAGTACAGTGTGCAGAAGGGCAACCAAATAATTCAATAATTGTACAAAAGAGTATGCAAATAACTATCAGCAAATGTTCGCTTGATCTTTCTGTGTGACATACACATGTAACACATCATCCAAGTTGAATGCTTTTGCAATTTACAATTTGAGAGATGAAATAAATCAGTAGGGTCAAATCATCTTGATAGCTCTATGATATCAAGAATAAATCAAATTAAATACATTGTTACAAAGATTTCACATCTGTATCATGAATTTTGACGATGCCATTAAAATTGTGGTTTGCTATTTTGTTGGACTTTTACATTTAGTATCATGACTTACAAACCATCCAGACGTCTATTATGAGAGTCATACTACTCAGATTTGTGAATTATTTGCTTTTTCCAGGATTCGATCTAGGAGATGAATCAAGAGGTATAGCATAGGCATAAAACATTTCTACATGGGACAGACTGATCCCAAGACGTACATATGCAAAGCTATGTTCGTTTATTTTAGAGCCCCAGGATGTAGTTGTAGTTCACATGTATTAGTTTGCTTTGAGTTTCAGGAACAAATCAAATATTAGAGAGTGTAGTATTATGCCTATTGCTTCTTGCCATATGGTGGATATAAACTAGAAGGAACAGAAGAAGCCTTTAGAATTGTCAAAACCAATTAATGGAGAAACATTCAGCTTGCCTTCTGCTCTTTTGTTGTGTTTCTTCAATGGACAATCAGGACTGCATTTAGTGGTTAAGATACAATTAGGGTGATTCACTACCAAACTTGATGTTTATGTTCCATATAGTTTCCCTTTTCGCTCTTCATACCTTTTTCTTTCTATTTTTTCTCTCCAAAAAGTGTATGCTGTGTGTCTTTTATGCCAAGCATGAAATATGTCTAGAGCAAATTACCATTGCATTCTATGGAATTTTCCTCCATAGAACTAAAATTTCGGAAAGATGGTACTGGTTACCCTATCTTAGATTTTGTTGTAATTTCAACTGTTGTAATGTTGTGTAATACGTGATGGATTTATTATCTCCAATGTTTGATTTGTCATAAATGACGTAGATTCTTTTAAATTTCTAATATCACTCACTTGTAAAGCAGAATTTGAAATTTATGGACTTCAGTTTTTTCAAGAAATAGTGTATTGTTAGACATTGCTAAAAAATAGTGTAATGTAGAAGCTCTTTTGAATTATTGCATTTCTTTTCTTTTTATCTCCTTTTTGGATGTAGTTTTTTTCAGAAAGCTTGAAAATATTTACCATGTCTCTTCTACAGAATGCAAGTTGAGGTCAGCAAGTATACGGAAGGAATAAATGATAAAAGATTACGACCCAATTCTTTGCCTTTTTCCTTGATAAGATATGATGGTGAGAAAAGTTATCCCCCATATTTTATTGTCAACTTACACAATACTTATCTTATATATATCCTCTCTTTCTTGTTTATTAGCTCGCCAAAAGGCTAGTGCGAAGTCTTCCATCACTGAGGTTGTACAAATGGTTAAGCATCCACATTGCTACCGGCAAAGTGCAAGTCAGCATAAAAGTTCAGTCGATTCTCATTTGAAAAGTAATTCAGAATTTGGAAAAGTAAAAGAACCTGGCAAACAAAATCTCATTGATATTCAATGTTCATCCTCTGTTATAAGCAGTAGTTTTGATCATAACAAGAGCACTAGAAAATCTGCACATACTTCATTATTTGGATCTGCAAGGAGGTCTTTATTAGGGTAAGTTAGGATAGTTATCAGTGACACATTCATGACAACAAAGCACATTATCCCCTCCTTTTATAATTAACATGTGTTGGCTAATATTTGTTGCAATATTCCCACATTGAAAAGTGAAAATGGGACTCATGTACACGTACACATACACACACATGCATACATACATATCACAACCAACCAAACCAATCAAAACAATATAGAAACTTATACGACCTGAATAAGATCACAAGTGGGGGAAAGTATTGAAATTAGTCTCACCTTGAAAAGTAGAAATAAAACTTAAGACATATATAAAGAAGAGATGCCTTTACTCAACTAATTATTTTCGAGTTTTATGTCTTCACATGTTTACAATATCTATAGGAAAATTTTTGATGTGAAGATTATAAATCAAGAAAAATTATAAATTTTTGATCACAGTATATAGAATTCATTGTACCAAGCACACATTACTAGATACTAAGTATACACTTTTCTGGTAGACAGATGCCAGACAAAAATTTGCTGAATTCTATAATCATGTAAAATCCATACACTAAAACCGTTAGATTTTGCAAATTCTGTTTTTTGTACGTTTTGATATGGAACACTATTATTTTGTTTTAGGCATAAACTAACTGTAATTTACAGTTTAAAAGGTGCAACTCCAACTTTGGATGACAAGCCTGAATCAACAGTTGATGAAGTCCAACAAACACAAAGCTGGGAACTTCTAGAGAGAGAAAATGATGTACGCCAAGGCATTGACTTAGCTACCACATTGGAGCGCATTGAGAAGAATTTTGTAATAGCAGATGCTAGGCTTCCTGACAATCCAATTGTGAGTCCTAAATTTTAGTAGTTCTTTGCTTTTGGATTAATTGCTTTTGACAAAATATGATATCCTGGGTGAGATTTATTTTACTTTTTTTTTAAATTTTTTTAATGAAATTTCTATGCCCTACTGCTTAAGAAAAGCATGTATCCTTTTGTGATCTATGTGTGCGTTCCTGAATTTTATTGGCAGAACTTCCTTCTGATATTTTTGAGCTTTCAATATATATTTTTGATTTCCTCAGAAAATAGTGGTTATTTGCTACCCTTTAGCAACTTTGGATCATTTGAAATAACAAAGGAATACCATACTTCATTTTTTACATTCTGAGGTTCACTGCAATGACTAGGCAGTTGATTTTTTAGGTTGATATCCTAATGAAGGAGAAACTGCATTGGCCTCTACTCTTTAAAAAGTGGTTATATGTGAATAGTGCATGTATGTCTGTTGTGTTTTTCTTTTCTAGTGGCCAGAATCGGGAGTTTTACATGGATGCATGCTTATGCATTTTTAGCAACATTGCTAAATGTTTTGTGGATATGAAATGGGCATGTGAACTCATCAAAAGATACAATCTTTTGTCTAATAAAGAATATCAGAATCGATTATAAACAAATTATTGCAGAATGATTTTAAGCATTAAAGTAGCAGTTTTAATCAACAACTGAAGATTACCATGAAGTGCAACAAAATTTAAAGGACAATTAAGTAATTTGTCAATTTTTAAAAATCAATCTACTTTAGGATACTTTGAATCTGAATACATACAAAAATAACAAGGATAGAAAAAAATGATGGCTTTTGCCCTAATTTCTCTATCCCCGTTCAAAGTATGCTTTTGAGTTCAAAGCTCTTCATCTATTTTCTAACATCATCTTGGTCTGCTTGATTTCAAAGCTTTTTGTCATATTTTTCCAACATGATCTTCATCCCCACACACCCTTTTTTCCGCTTTTACTTTAGGTTTTGACAGCATGGGAGAACATGTTCTGTTTGGGGCAGTCTGCTATGTTTGAATCATGATCCCTATGAGTCTATCATTTCCTCTATCCTACTTGAAATCAGATGCCACTTGGTTGTTTTATTGCAAAATATTAAAGATCATAACATGTGTTGCTAGGTTTTTGTACCTGCTGTCTGCAGTCTAGTTCTCCACTGTAGGTCTGTTATCTGCCCATTTATATATACAGATAAGAAAGACCAATACATGAGGTCTAAGTATGATCTAATTGTATGTAACTCTCTGTAAATGGAGAGGTCTAGAATTTTTTTCTTAGGTTTTGAACCACTGATCTAGATCATTTATATTATACAAATAACATTAAATAAACTCAAGAATCTAGGGTTTTTAAAATCCTCCTTGGAAATCCCTTTTTCATCTTTTGCTTATTTGTTTTTCTAGGCTGTCTCTTGTTGGCCTCCTAGTTCCATTTTGATTGCTGCCACAAAATGAGAATAATCTAGGTTTTGTCAAAGCATGTCACCTCAAGATCAAGGATCATATATAAAGTCCTATAGTGTTTAATTACGAAAGATGAGTGTGATGAATGAAGTTAGATCAAGTTTAGAGTTGAAATTTTTTTTTTGTAATACTGCATTTATTTTGGTATTCATAATCAGAAGTAATGATTAAGGGTAGTTTGGAATTAACAAATTCTACTTAGTCATGTGGCTTTGTAGTGGACACGTAGGTGACAGTTAAATGTCTGTGTAGTTTGTTGGTGGTTCCATTAATTCTACACACTAATTGTACCATATAGGTGTGATTCCATGTCACATAGCATAACGTGGTCAACTTGCATGCTAAGCATGTTCGACCTATTCAGCCTGTTTGGCTTGTCCCTTTAAGAGAAGTTGGGAACTCACTGTGCGAATAGGATGATTATGGAAATTGTTTCAATCAAGTTGATCACATTACAACAATGGGGAAAGTATGGCTTGTGCAAGTGACCTACACAACTCAAGTGGTTGGTTTAGGTGACTGGTTGGCATGAAGGTGGCCATTGGGTTAGAGCACTCTGTTTGTGAGGAGAGTTGGTTTGGTTGGTTGCTCACTCCAGGGCATTCTGACTACTTGCCTCGCATCACTAATGAAGTCTCTTGTAAGAATAACATGTAATTTGTTAGAAACGTCATAACGAAAATAATAAAATATTATTATAAATGCTATGAACTTGGCCAAAGTTTGATTATGGCAGGTGGGATTTATTTAGTGAAGAGAATCATATATCTTTCAAAGAGGTAACTGAACCATCAAGGACCAATAAAGCTAATGTGCATCATTTTTATTGTTTGAATTTATAACGCAATGATTGATTTGTTATTGAACTAGTCAGATGATCGTTTAATGAAAAAAAATATGAAGTTGCTTTTTTTGTCTTATATGCCTTAATCAAGTGATGAATTTCTTTTGCTAAAGGAAAATTGGAATGCCTTACCTAGCTTTATTGTAATGATATCTTGACCACAAAAGGTTGAAAAAACATGGAAGAAAATTTAATGCATATATCTCAATTGTTTGTGAAAATCCAACATTTCATAATATCAATGGTTTTAGTTGGATTTCCTAATAGTTATCAAAGTAAAACAACATAATGTTTATTTTTTGGTTGTGGAAAAGAGGAATTGGGAAAAAATGAAAAATTGTAATTTGTAAGAAAAGAGAGTACAATATTTATAGAGAATGAGTAATGGAACCTTAATGTAATCAGATATTCATTTACCTATTTATCTATTGACCTGTATGATACTCTTTACATTGTTGATATGCATTAGCTTTTTGAAATTTATTAAGATAAAATTATATATTTTCATGCTTCACTTCATGAAAATCTTCATTCTGCCATTGACAAGATGCTTGTCCTTTTTAACTATATTTTACAGATATTTGCATCAGATAGCTTCCTTGAGTTGACGGAGTATACACGTGAAGAAATTTTAGGTAGAAACTGCAGGTAATAAAAAATTCGTCCTTTAACTGTGCTATGATAAATAATGATCCCTGATTTCTAGTTTTTATACGTTTAGATGCCTATGACCTCCAGATCCCAAGTTCTGTTTGTTTTGGGTTCTAGGTGGCTCCTAATAGTAATTGGCAGAGTGTTTTACGGTAAAGTCATCAAATAAAAATACTTCACTCCAGTCATTGTGCACAATACAACATTTGATTAAAAAAAAGAAATCATAAACATGTCCCATCTCCATTTGCAGTTCGTCAGTTTATCTCCATCAGTATCAATAAATTGTCCTTGCCTTCATTTGTCTTCGTTGTTAGAAGCCGATTGCACACTCTAACATCCATTTGTTCCCCCTCAGAAGCCATCCTTCGTTTCAATTTTCTCTGCAAGAGAAGGAGATGTCGATCATTCTGGCAAGTGTGGCAATGTTTTCGATCTGTTCATCGACTTGGTGCATCCTTTCCACAACTTTCCCTTCAACTCTACCTTCTTCTGTTGCCTCTCCTATTTCTGCCCCTATGGAGAGACCACAACCTTTGCTGGCACCTGCATCGATTGGAAGGAGATGCCCAAGAAGCACATCTTCAGGGCTGATCTCCCTGGTTTGAGGAAAGAAGAGGTGAAGGTGGAGGACAAGGGGGTGTTGTAGATCAGCGGTGAGAGGAGCAGGGAGGACAAGGAAAATAGCGGTACATGGCATCGTGTGGAGTGTAGCAGTGGAAAGTTCTTGAGAAAGTTCCAATTGCCGAAAAATGTGAAGGTGGACCAAGTATCGGTGGCCATGGAGAATGGCATGCTGACGGTCATTGTGCCGAAGGAGGAGGTGAAAAAGCCTGATGTTAGACCAATCCAGATCACTGGTTGAGGTTTTTGGTTCTCATTTGCTTCATGTGTGTTCATCCTCTCGGTGTATTTTTCCACTCGGATCTAATCCCTTTGCATTCCGCCGCAACATGTGAGAGACATGATTCGACATCAGGGACTGTGCAGTTCCAGCAGTAGTCCCCGGCCCTCTCCCAAACAAGGCCCTAGAATCATCTCATCTTATATTATGCATTTATTTTCATGAGATAGACCCTTTCTGAAAAACAGTTGCAACATCTCAAACAATTGTTTTCAAGGGAAAAATAGTATCTTGCATCTTTAAGCCAGCTTTGAGAAATCATCTTAAAATTAAAAATTCAATGTATAGGCATTGTTTTCTCCCAGGTAGAAGTACATTTAGGTACATTAAATGTAGCCTAGCTATTCCTTGTATCATTTTGAAGGGTACCCACCATAAACTTTTTATTGATTTATTCAAGGACAATCTCTTGCATAGACAGTTTAATTTTGGAAGTTTCTGCTGATGTTCCAGGTTTCTTCAAGGCCCTGATACAGACCAGGAAACTGTTTCAAAGATAAGAGATGCTATTAGAGAGCAAAGGGAAATCACTGTCCAATTAATAAATTATACAAAAACTGGTGAGTTTTTTAATTACGGTTTACTCAAATAACTTTATATAGCTTGTGTTTCTTCACTTGTAAATCCTAATATGAATTGTTTAGAGAAGTAGAGAATGGAATGAAAATACTATGTTATGGTAAGGAGTACAGGAAAACTATTAAGTAACCTCTCACTTAACCTAGAATTAACCTAATAAGGATTCACATTATGACCATTTTATTCTAGCAACCTCTCAAGATTGGGCATCTAAAATGCATACTTGTAATTCATTTTTACACAATGATGACAAAAATTTAGAAAACAACTTAAAACAACAATAGACATGTAAAGGTAACGTCCAATCAATTACAGTGGCTATACAACAATAGTTAAATGGCCAATCATGTTAACCATAAGCATAAATCACAGTTAATGATGTCGACTATTTGATATGGGTATCCTGGATCAGTTCCAAACACTCTACTATCATATTTTGAGCCCTTATTCAGCCAATGGTCTACTTGATCTTTTGTAATCTAACAAATGAGTGAATGCCATTTCATGCAAAAGGAGTAATCCATGACAAATGTGTCCAATAATTATCAAGCACTTGTCCACTAGTGATTGGTTTGTCTCCACTACCACTGTTAGACATGTACAATTATAAGTTCCAATCAATGCACCAATTATAAGACATGAGGTAATCTCTTTTCAAACATTTTTTGCTTCGCATACTAAACCTTATCTCTACCATTGATCCACTTGTCAAGCTTAAACATTAGAGAATCCTTGATCTTCTCACAGTAAGGGCTATCTTTTGGTAGTTCCAGTGCAGACCAACACAACCGTAGCTGGAAATCATCTCACATCCAATCTCCAATCTATGTCCAACTCGTTAGCTGGAAATCATCACCCAGCAAGCTTGAGAGAGGCACTCAAGATCACATACTTTTAAGAGCTTGGTACGAGAAATGACCAATCATGTTGGCCTTTACTCAAACTCATAGGCATGATTAGCAATCAACTATGATATCAAATCTAAACTGAAAAAAAAATCTAAACTGACTGGTGAACCAATTTCGTTTTTTTTTTTGGTTTTTTTGGTTGAACCATCATCTTAAAACCATGATTAAAGCAGTTATGATGTTAGCATGACACCAAGAATTTCAAAATGCAGAAAAAACGAAATAAAAGAGTGTCATTGTATGTTTGACCTGTTTTTTCAATGAACCAATGAGTTTTAACCTTAAAGATTTGTTGGAGTTATTGTTATACCAAGATTACGTTTCAAGATGTCAAGAGTACATAGGTTGTAATGATATCTTGGGACTATCACCAAGGTTTGACAAAGAATTGGTTGATTTCTTATCGTGGTGGATTTGAACCTTGGTAGATGTAGAGAGGAGTAACCTTCGTCAAACCTGCCATTCTACCACCAATTCTTTGTCATCTTTTTCTTAATCTTGGAGTTATTGTTATACCAAGAGTATGGTTCAAGATATGAAGATTCTTTATTGTAATGATATCTTGGGACTATCACCAAGGTTTGACAAAGAATTGGTTGATTTTTTATCATGGTGGATTTGAACCTTGGTAGACGTAGAGAGGTTTCAACAGCAACACGTAATCCATCCTACTGCATTCTCTCCTCTTGTGAGGTGAAGCAGGGAACTGAAGGTTCACTGCCACAACTACCGTCCTTTCCACAACCCTTCCTACTTGCCATTGCTACTGTCTCTAGAAACCTTGCTTGCACTACTTGCCATTTGTTGCTGCTTGCACTTGTTAGGGTTGTAAATGGATGTTTGCAATTGAATGGGGAAGACAGAGAAGAAAATGGAAAGAAAAAGGAAAATGAAAGAAAAAAAGAAAGAGAGAGAGACAGGAAAGAGAAAAAAGGAAGTAAGAAAAAAAAATTATTGGAAGGTGAAGAATTGAGAAGAAGGGGAGAAAGAGAAGAAAAAAAAATGGTGGATGTTAAAAAAAGAAAAAAAAAGAAAAAAATCGAAGGTAGATCATTTCTATTTGCTTGTTTTATTCTCTACACGATTGGAGGTTCTCTATTGTTACTGTTTCTACATGATTAAAAATTCTCTATTGTTGTTACTTCCACATTGTTGGAGGTTCTTTATTGTTGCTGTCTCCACATGGTGGTTCACTATTGCTGCCTATTGTTAGTTGTTACTTTTTATATTTCCCTTTGGATTTGTTTTTTTTCTAGTCATGTTTTGTTGGGTTGTTATTTGAGGTCATTGTATTATTAAGTCTGTTACAAGTTAGATGCTCTAACTTAAGGAAGAATGTTAGAGTTTAAATATATGGATCCGTACATGGATCCCAAGTTGTGTTGTAAGTGAATTAGTCTTACTTGTATTGTGTTTCTTCTCTTGGTATAGCCTTTATAAATAAAAGACTTATGTTTTGTTAATAAAATATACAACTTCCACCTATTTCTCTTCTATTCCAACAATTACCTCGTAGAGAATGAAATGTGAAAATTTTGTTATGATAAAGAGCACAATCTCCTACATGCAGGAGAGTTATTACTAAATCTAAAGGTAACCCATTACTTATCCTGGAAACAATCCACAAATGATATACATAATGATCCATTTATTGTAACAAACTCGATTCTTTTATGAGCTAACAGGTGCCATTAAGAAAATTATTGCCAGATGCTAATTTTAGGATGTAGATTTTTTGAGCTTTTTAATTTATAATAAAATATTCTATGTTTGCATATGATATACAGGAAAGAAGTTCTGGAATTTATTTCACTTGCAACCTTTGCATGACCAAAAGGTAGGATACTTATTACATCTAAATGGAATTCCCTTCAGATAAGTCTCCTCAAACTTTCATAAGACTTTTTTTATTTAGGGTGAACTTCAATACTTCATCGGGGTGCAACTTGATGGAAGTGGTTATGTGGAACCCCGTTTAAATTGTATCTCAGAGAAGAAAGAATTTCAGGGTTCTAAGCTGGTATGGTTTTGAACTTTACATTTCTTTCTGTACCTCTATAACAAATGTCAATCTGAATATAAATATCTGGTTACAAAATGTTTTTAACTAATGTAGGAATTAGTTTTCACCGGTTTTTTGTTCTAATTCTGAATAGTGATCTCTACATTCAGATTAGGCCTAGCATAAGTCTTACTAGGATTTAGATTGCTTCTTAGTTTCTGATGATCTCTTTATTAGTTTGATACACTAGTTCATTCTAATTATCTTGGATGACCATGGAATTATTGGAGATCTTATTTTAGTGCAAAATTATTTCAGTTTATTCACCTGCTCAATGTAAATCGAAATACACAAAACTTCAACACCTTTTGGGAATGCCAAGAATATCAAGGCATGAAAGCATTATTAACAATTGTATGCTGCTTCAAGTTGGCGTGCATTGGTCTTAAGAAGTTGCCAATAATGTTAATGTAAACTTAATATTGTTGGTATGAATTTATGAGGGCCTGCTGGCGTAGAATTAGCCAGGGTTATATAATTTTCTGGAAGGTTTGGAGATTGAGTATCATTACTCTGATTGAAAACGAAAACAATGTGTTGGCAAAGTTCCACACATGTAATTGAGATAATGATGTAATATTAATATTTTAGAAACAACTTTAAAACATGACAAAAACTGATCCTATGATTCCTATCTCAAAAAGGGCCAAGGATCATACTTTTTCATATTCCTATTTTTTTTTTCAAATAAAATACTGAACTTTTGCAAATGTATGACTGAGAATTGTTCTTTTTCATGTAAAAGAGTTTTTGTGACTGCGTATTTTGTTTAGGTTAAAGATACTGCAATGGACATTGATGAGGCTGTTCGGAAACTTCCTGATGCCAACTTGGTACTTTTATCCTAACCTTTTGTTGCTGCCAATTGTTGCCATTGTATTGATTAATCATGATCCAGTTATTTCACTTGTTTTTCTTAAAACATTTTTGTAAATCTGTAAAGTAAACAGTAGAGAATACTGCTACGTCATACAATCTACCAAGTCATAAAATGTAGATAATTTTTTGAAAGCATAATCACTAGAAAATCTTGTCCATTATTACTGCTAAAGAAAAAATTTAGTCCATCACAAAATCGGGGAACACAGATAAAATGTAATTGATTTTGAAATTTTAACCTTGGGATTATCATGAAATTAGTAGGTGGATTATATATACCATCTTGTTTACAAATATTTCTTTATGAATTTATACACGGATAAGTTGAATGTATATGGATTTTATCCCATAATGGGGTACATAAATGGATCAAAAGTAAGGTGCTTAGTCCTGGAGAGAGGCTTATGTTAAGTCGTCATGTGCTCACAAGCATTCCAATACATATGTTGAGTGTATTGGATCTTCCTTATGCTGTGTTGAACAAGATTCAAAGTTTATGTGCTAAGTTTTTGTGTAAGTCTCAAAGTTCTGATAAGTCTGCTCACTGGGTGAAGTGGTGTGAGGTGACCACTGACCAAGCCCTTGTGAGGGTGGGTTAGGGATTTGTACGATCTTATGAAGGCTTTGAGAATGAAGATGGCTTGGAGAGCTGTGCATGTTAAGGGTATTTTGTCGGAGGCTGTTAATGCCATTTATGGCAAGCCCAATGTATCCGTGTTTAGGGAATGTGGTTCTGTTTTGTGGAAGAAAGTGATTGAGGCTTGGCAGATTTGTTGACCTTTTGCTTTATGGGAGAGTGGGTGTGGTTGAGTGGATGTTTTGAATTGGGGTGCCTAGAGTCTCTGTTAGATGTTCCTAATGTGGAAAGACTAAAGGGCATGACAGTTGCTAATTTTTATTATAATGGGGGTCAGTTGTATTTGTATAATGTTGATGCTGAGATTTGGGATTCTATCTGTCTGAAAACTGATTATATCAATGAGAATGATGAGAGTTTCAGGTGGGTGCTTGGAGGACAGTTTACTGTGAAATCTGCTTGGGAAGCCGTTCATTCTAGAAACCAGAGGATTGTTGGCATGGCTTCGTTTTGGAATAGTTATATTCCTACCAGAGTGTCCTTTTTTATGTGGCGTTTGATTAGAAATGCGTTGCCTACAGATGATAATAGGCAATGTTGGGGGATATTTCTTGCTTCTAAGTGTTGCTACTGTGTGTGGAAGAACGAGGTTGAATCCATCAAACATCTGTTTTTTGAAGGTGAATTGGCTTCTCTATGCAGAATTTGGTATTGTAGACTGCTGTGCTTGTTGATTGAGGATCTGTTGAGCTGGGACAGTTGGGTAAAAAAACATATTTTCTCTTCTGCCAGAATGAAGCATAAAAAGTTTTTGAAATTCCTGGTTACTTCGATACTTTGGCAACTGTGGAAACATAGGTTTAACATAATTTTTGGTGGTTCTTTGCTTTCTATTAATGCTGTTATCACTAATGTGAGTTATGATTTGAATGATTTTGGGTTTATCATGAAGTCTCATTGGACTAAGTTCTTGGAGTTGGAGGTTGGAGTTACTAGATGAATTAGGTGGGTGAAACCTCCTGGTGGCTTCTTTAAACTTAACTCTGATGCTGCTTTCAGACGGGAATAATGCTGCTGGTGGGTGGATACTGTGGGATGAAAAGGGGGAGATGGTCTATTCAGGTTGTTGTTTCTTTAAAGCTGGGTTTGTTGTTGCTGCTGAGATGATTGCACTTGAATTTGTGTTGAAACAATGCCATTTGCTTGAGGTGGACTTTGGTAAGTCAGAAGTTGAGATTGATTCGAATCAGGTGTTGGGGTCTGTCTGCCGTGGCTGTTGTGCAGTGGATGTGGGTGGTACTTGCTTGGTTTCTCTTGACAGGTTGATTTCTGGTGTTGCTTGTTTCAGACATTGTTTTCGGGAAGATAATCTGACAGCTGATGTGATAGCGGTAGTTGGTCTGGAGGGTGGTATGCAGGTTCAGAAGATTTTTTGTGGGATGAATGACTTGCCAGAGCATGTACGCAGCCGGTTGATTTTGGATAAATGGAATATTCTTGCTGCTTGGAAGTTTTGTTTTTGATGTATAGATGGTGTCTTGGGGTTGTTATGATTGACACGTGGAGTGGGTCAGTCACTGCTTTGGGGAAGTGCTTGTCCTTTGGTGATGCTGGTGTCGTGGGGAAGGTGTCGCCTGATAGTTGTGGTTGCCTCCTTTTAATTGGTTTTTCGTGGTTCCTCTATGGAGGAGGAACCTCAGATAACGTCAGGTGCAAGTTTCTTATGGCTTTTATTTTGCTGTTTTGGTGGTTTTCATTGCTGGCTGGTTTGTTGCTCGGGTGTAGGAGTTTCTGTGGGAAGATGGGCTGCTTGTGGTGGATGGCTTGGCTGGCTTCTCAACTGTGGAGTTGTCAGTGCTCCTCGGGTTTGGTGGTTTTCAGGTGCTTCTGGATCTTGGCATTGTGGTGTAGCTGCAGGATTGATGTGGATGGTTTGAGTGATGTTGCTGGGAGTTTTATTTTCCTTTGTGTTCATGTACTTGGTTTTTGGTTATGGGAAATATTGTATTCCTTGCTTAAACATTCAGATGTAGTTTTCATGGTGGTTTTCAGATTGCTTCTGTCCGCTAAATAAAATTTAAGGGCTTTTTCTCTGTTTAAAAAATGGATCAAAAGATGATGGGAGGATAACCTTATGTCAAAACTTGGATATTCTACCATAGGTAGGTAGAATATGTGGACACATGAAAAGGAAAATGCACATGGATTAGATGTGTTATTCATCAAGCATATGAGAAAAGTACTTGAAATTAGGAAGATGGATTTCTGATATTAAGTAGGGCCTGGATTGGCAAATATTCGCCTTTTATCATCTATCTTTTCTTTTATAATACTAGATAAATGAATATTTACCTCCTTTGTGTGATGTCCTGTCATCATTGTCATTATTATTGTACTGATAGCATTTGTATTTTTAAACGACTAGAGACCAGAAGATCTATGGGAAATTCATTCACTTCCAGTTCTTCCAAGGCCCCACAAAAAGTACAGTGCTTTCTGGACTGCAATGCAGAAGGTACATTTTGTGGAACTCATTTTCTGGTATATTATTATTAACGTTTACATGTATATAATGTACTAGAAATATAGTGGATGCCATAAATCCATGTCATTGTAACTATTTGCTAATCATATCTTTCTAGTCCTTCCCTGAGATCTTGGAGATTTTCTTTCAATGAGATGGAAAATGTTCCTTTGATGTGAAGTGGCTTTGTGCATTAGGCAGAGAATTATGTTTTATTCACTTGGAGTTTCAAAAAGGCTACAATGTAGGAAATCATATGATATGAACAAGCTCTTTCTTTTATACATCAATTGTGGGAATTGAATTGTTTTCTTTTCTTGGTGATCACAGATCTTATATGACATTTAAATGGTACTGTTGTTTATTTTATATGTAAGTAGATTGGTGAATTGGTGCCACCAAGTTGGGTTCAAGCTGAGTTCTTAAAGATGCAAGGAAATATTGCTTGTACCACTAGGAATATTAAAGATCATGGAACCATGAAATCTCTTGATTGGATCTTATCTTGATCAATTTATCTTAATCTACTTGTATGTTTCATACTCTTCAGTGTCAGTTTATGCCAACTAGATTACCTGTCATGCCATTTGCACAAAGTGAAGATCATAGAAGCTTTTTCATGGTCTCGGAGTCTCAATATTTTTGGCTCTATTTTGGCAAGCTGAATATGCTAGATTTTAGTTGCATGTGACATTTTAGTATTCACTTTTTTATTATGGTATTTAGTTGGGTAAGGATTTTGTTTGGATCCCTACTTGGTTCACATCTGGGTTGTACTTTTTTGTTTTGAGTTTATGCAATCAGACTCTTTCTTTTGATACAGTAAAACAACTTAGTGTCATTCAATAATTATCTTAAATACGGTACATTACACCTTTCTTTGTTTCATGCAATTTTTGTTGAAAATTCTTTAATTTCATTCAAGCCACAAACTCCATCATATGTAGGGGAGAATTCTCAATCTTCTTTTGTAGTTTATCCCTGTTCTGTGTGAGACTCCTCACATAACCTTTTTCTATGCCTAAGACCAGTATTTTTGTTCTCAATGATCATTCAGAAAATAATTTCCATCAATTCCCTTCAGTTTGCTAACTAAGTAGTTCTGTTCACTTTATCAGTTAAGTAGAGAGAATGCTGATATACAAATTGGAAACTCTAGTTCATTAGATTCATCTCTTTCAAGTCAGCTGAATGAAGTTGCCAAGTGAAGAATTGGACTTTGGTTGGAATCCAACTGTCATATGAATTTTGAGAACCCTAACCAAAATAAAACTAATTTAAAGAAGTCTTCTATTAAGCTCACACTCAACACCTTGAAGCCAGATTTGAGGACACTATCAAAGTACCATGGGATGGTTTGGGGGTTGGCTTCCTTTCAGGGTTCTTAGGCATACTAGAGAGGTTAGAGGTGCTTGGATTTTAGAAAGAGATCTTTGAGTCAGTAGAGATGGTATAGGTTTGTAAGCAATGTTAAGGGATGGGAGATGGAAGTGACTTTTTGAAATGGATGCTGGATGAGCAATTGTCTTTTGTGGGTATCCTTCCCCATCTTATTTCAAATTGTCACATTGCTATCTGGTAAGGTTTATGAGTGCTCTGTGAGTCATTCAATAGCATTTTTTTTGGGATATTCCTTTCCATTGAAATGCCAAGGATACTGAGTTTATGGCTTATACTTTTCTATTCTCTTTATTATATACTTATAGGACTCAAGCTGTTGTGTGTTCGGGTCTTGACCCTTTCAATTGGTAGTGGAGCCTTGTGAACATTTTTTGGCGGCCTCCCCATATAGCATTCTTCATTTTAGAAGGATTCAGATTTAGTTCTCTGGTCATGTATTTATAGCTCTCTTGCTCCTACGAAGGTGCAGTTCTTTGGGTGGCTAATGTTGCATAAGGCAGTCCTGACTGAGATAGTGCTGCAATGGAGGTGATGACACCTATTTTTTACAAAAATCCCTCATTGATTTAAAAGGTGTGGACCTAAAAACTAGGATGGTATAAGTGGGGAAGACTAGGTTAGAGCCCTAAACATACAAACACACATAACATAATGAAGATCACTGAACCAAGACAAAAATACCACCTAATGGAGAGGATCCTCTAACAAGGATTCAAGTCGTGTTTAGTAACGTGTTTCATCGCTGCGTGCTTGGGTGCACTTGATAACCTATAGGCACACACATAGGTCTTAACACACATTACAACTTTGTTAAGCCATTTAAACACCATTAAGACACTTATAGGCAAATACATCCACATATGGATAGTTGAGAGGCCAAGTAATCTGGTGTTTAAGAGTGCTAATCCTTTCCTTAATTGTATCCAGAGCACTTGGATTTCTAGCCCATAGGTTAGTTAACCACGTGACATATAGGTATTCCTAGTTCAACCTTAATTAGACTAAATGATGACTTCATTTGTCTTTTTTGATTTTCCTCTTTCCGATTATGGGAGGATTGAAGGTTTTGTTTAGTGGATTCCACTTGTTTTGCAAAAAATAATGTTATAGGTTCATAAGTACTTTAGGGGTTTTTGTGCATTGGGAAAAACTTTTCCTGGGAAAATAGGAAATTTTTTTCCCAATTTTCCTAATGTTTGTGCATTAGGAAAATGAGAAAAAGTTTTCTTCATTTGCAAGGAGCATTTATACCACCATGGAAAAACATTTTGAACCCCTAACCCTTTGAAAAAATTTTCCCTGCCCTACCCAACCCCTAACCCTGTTGTCTTCCTCTCGTCCCCAACCCTTAACCTAGTGCTTCAATATCCTATGACTTTTGTCATTTTGTCTATCATTGTTTCATTTGTTTGTTGTCGCCTTGTCCATCGCTGCTTCATCCTTTGTCGCTTTATCCATTGTTGCTCCATCCATTGCCGCTCCATTCGTCATTGCTCTTACACCTTTGTGCCCTTTATCATTTCATCCATTGTTGCTTCATCTTGCTCCCACACCCTTTGTCATTTTGTATGTTATTTTGGAGAAATTTTACTGTATATCAATGATGAAAATTTATACTTTAATTTTTTTAATTTTATAGTTTAATGTTAGCATTATATTGTTTAATTTGATTTTAGGAATAAAGTTTGATATGTTAACAAAAAAAAGAGATTGTTGATAAAATGCATATGGATATTATGCAAGAAATTTGGAATGATAGAAATACGTGATTTTCATTTGTAATTTTCTTAAAAAAACTATAGTTGAGTATTTTATGCAAGTATATTACTACATTTGAATTGAATAACATTATGTAGTTGAATTTTTATGTTATTACATGCATAAACACTTATATTATAGAAATTTTCTTCAATTTTCATCAAGTACACAAACTTTAGGAAAAGCTTTTTTGTGATGTGCACAAACGCTAGAAATTTTTTTTCTAAGAAACTATTTTCTAAATTTGTCTTGAAAACTATTTTTTAGATTTGTCAAATTTTCTTGAAAATTATTTTTTAGGTACGCAAACAGACCCTTAGGGTAAATAGAAAACTAAGTTTTTATTTCAATAATAAACTATTTGATAATATCTTGAACATGTTGATGACTTTTTAACAAATAAACTTAGGAACCTCTAGACTAATAATCAATAAAAATAACATAATATTTGAAGATGACTAGGATCTCATATATTACAATGAATCAAATGAAATAAACTTAGATTAGACACTAACTATACATGCTTAAAGGTAGCATGGTGGTGCTTCTCCTAATGACATGACTTACAATTAAAAGGTGACATGGACACCCATTGAAGTGCTTGCTGAAGGCAATGATGTCCAAGGCAGAAGAACCATAGGATAAAATGCTTAAAGGTAGTTGCTAATGCCATTAATCCACACAAAATCTCATCTTGAAAAAGTAGGTAAAATCCTTCTCTAGAAACAAAAGATGAATGACTATCAACTATAACAACAAAGGTAATTTACATAGGGAATTTAAGCAAGTAAAGAGGTCTCGTATTCCTAACATGTGGGAAAAGGCTTTAGAGTCTATAATGCAAGAACTCTCCTCCCTAGCTACCATAGTTCTATTTGTATTTTAGTGGAAGCAACATCTTTAGTGGTAGGAGATTCAATAGCCTATAACTGAAGGAACATCTCATAGTTAGCTTATGATATAGTAATTGGTGGCGTACTAGTTAAGGTTTTAAGAAATGTCTTATTGAGGCCACCCATATCCATTTAAGTCTTTCAAACTTTTCTTAATGCTTGTCAAACCTATGGTTTATGTTCTTGTAATACTCACAAGTAATTCTCTCTATAAAAGGACAATTTTTTGTAATTTGTAACTAGAACTCTTATAGTGAAGAAAAACCTAGTGTGATTGTGGATATAGGCATTGCTAGACCATATAAATCCCTTGCATCCTTTTTTGTATGTTTGTTTGTTTATTTATTTTTGTTGCTCACTTTTGTTTTAGATCAGATGAGAGAAATCTTATTTTTCCCTTCAACCACAACCTCTAGTAGTTGTCATGACAAAATGATCACTTGCACGGACATCCATGTTAGTTGAGTCCCGTAGTACACAAATAAAAGTTGTCTTCAAATTTGGTATAGAATCAACCCCAAATATTTGTCCACACATTTGAGGTGAGAGCATTGGACTCAAGCTTGACAAGCAGTAGCAAGTTTATCTCGATAGCGCTTCATAGTAGCCAAATTAGAACTTAAAGGTTGATAAACCTCAAACTCTTCTAGTAATGTAAAAATTTGCGGAGTGTGGCAAAGTGCTCTTGAGTGATCTGGTCTCCCTTTTAAAGTCTTTTTCTTGTAACATTTTCTTCAGTGTCCATATCTTTTTTGATGCCCTTAGTGTCATAACTCCTTTAGCAATATTTGACTCCATATTATTTTTCATCCATGTGACTTCAGTAGAATCATTGATATATCAGCCATCATAAGTACTTTTTTTCACATCAGGTGGTGAATGTGTAAGGTGTTTTACTTTTTAATGTGCAGCAATACATGTTTGAAAATTTTGTGACCACTAGTAATTTTTCACATATAGCTTTTTGGATGTGCCAGTAATATTTTTTGTAATTAAATCCCATGCAGCCATTGGAAACAATAAACAACATAGATCTGAATTGAAATAGTGACAGGTAAACTGTTCTATGCAAACTGTGAAAAAGATTGATCTGAGCAGGCTGAATCTGGAAACCATACAGAACTGTTCTGGACATGGAAACTGACCACACATGATCTGGTGTAGGTGGCTGACCCGGGAAGAGTGGCATTTAGTCCAGGCTGAAGCCTGGAAGGGTATGTCAGTGGCCTGTCTGGGCCAGGACAGTTTAGCATGGCCTTGGGAGGGAGGCATCTGGGTGGGCTGACATATGGTTTTGCTGACTAGCACTGGGGTGGAGAGGGGAGGAATGGTGAAGATGCTGACTAGAGTGGATTTAGGGTTTTCTAAGCTCTGATGCTGACCAAGCATAATTTCCATACACTTGTTTCTTTCTGTCGATCTGCTTATAAAATACTCTACTTTGAACTAGAAAAAACTAGAAGAAAAAGTTGTATTTTGCCGTTTTTCTTTTTCAAAATGACAGCTTATTTCCATACATTGTGTCTAAATGATTTTTCCGAAATGGTTCCTATGGTAATTCTATAACCCTTTTTATCTTTGTGTTTTCCTACTTGACTGATTACATCTATGGCACTACCTTTTTTTCTTATGCATTTTTCTATTTGAATCTTCATAAGCATATGGACAAATTGTTCTAATAAGCAGAAAAGTCATCTGCTTCCTCTCTTATATAACCGGTGGGGTGTTTATGTTGATTAATTTTTTCTTTTCTTTCAAAACATGATTTCTATGCCTCATGCTTTGCTTATTGATATGACTATTTTCATTTATTTGTTCATAGGTTCTTAGAAGTCAGAAGCATATTTCTTTGAAGAATTTTGAGCCTATAAAACCACTGGGCCGTGGAGACACTGGAAGGTAATAAAATTTATTTTTAGAATTTTGAGCCTATAAAACAAATGGTACCTTAGGATCTTAATTTGTTTACTTGTATGTTTTTTGATAATGTTTGCTTATATATTATGCTTCTTTTTGTTGTAATTAATAATTCTCCTATCCACACAGAATCGTACTCTTTCTTATATCATAGATAGACTTGTCAATTGTGTCATGCCGGGTCGGCACTTACCGTACCAGCATGATCCACACCACCAATGGGCCAGCCTAGGCATGGCCCGTGGCATGAAAAAATACTATTCGTGTTGGTCAATGACATGAATTTGACCAATACGATTCTTCCTGGGACCTGGCATTGCGGCCCGACGACCGACCCAATGACCCGACAGCCGATCCAAGACTTGGCGGCCCGTCTCCACCGCCGGCCGCACAACCCGGCGGCCGACCTAGTGACCCAGCGGCCCATCACCCTCGCCGGTGACACGACCCGTTCAGCCCTCTCCCGCGCATTGGCGCATGCGACCGTTCACCTTGGATGTTGGCCCAATGACCCGGTGGCCAGACGACTTGTTCTGCCTCCTCCCACGCATTCGATCGTTCACCCTGCCAGCCGCACAACCTGGTGGCCCATCCCCCCTGTCGGCGACACGACTCATTCTGCCCCCTCCTATGCACCGGCACACGCGACCGTTCATCTCGGCTGCCGACCCAATGACTTGGCAGCCAGTCCCCCCGCCGGCCAGACGACCTGTTCTGCCTCCTCCCACGCACTCGATCGTTCACCCCACCGATCGCACAACCCGGTGGACGGCCCATCACCCTCGTCGGTGACACGACCCGTTCAACCCCCTCCCGCGCATCGACGCATGCAACTGTTCACCCTAGTTGCTAGCCCAATGACCCAGCGGCCAGTCCCCCCGCTGGCCAGACGACCCGTTCTGTCTCCTCCCACGCACTCGACCGTTCACCCCACCGGCCGCACAACTCGGCGGCCCATCCCCCCCATTGGCGACACAACTCGTTCAGCCCCCTCCCATGCACCGGCGCACACGATCGTTCATCTCGACTACTGGCCCAATGACCCAGCTTGGGTCTCGGTGGCCAGTGCCCCCACCAGCCAGATGACCCGTTCTGCCTTCTCTCGTGCACACGACTGTTCACCCCGCCGGCTGCACAACCCGGTGGCTGGCCTAGTGACCTGACGACCCATCCCCCCCGTTGGCAACACGACTCGTTCAGCCCCCTCCCGCGCATGCGACCATTCATCCTGGCTGCCGGCCCAATGACCCGGTGGCCAGTCCCCCCGCCGCCCACACGACCCGTTTTGCCTTTTCCTGCGCACACGACCGTTCACCCCGACGGCCGCACAACTCGGCGGCCGACCCAGTGACCTGACGACCGGGTCCCCCCCTCCCGCAACCCAGTGACTGGTGTTCCCCACTTGGTAGTCTCGTACTGGGCCGGGTCGTGCCTATTTCGTGCTGTGTCGGCACGACACGAACGACCTGGGGGTTCGGCCCAGGTACGACCCACGACATGAAAATTTTTCGTGTCGTGCTGTTGATCGGCATAGTCAAACTGTGTTGGGCCGTGCCTGGGCCATGCCAGCACGGCCCATTGACAAGTCTAATCATAGAAAAATATCATTCCATTTTCTACTCTTGACATGACATTACAACTTTGGTTCTGAGAGAAAAAGAAGAATGAATTCCTAGCTGCTGTCACCACCTCATTGTTGTGGTGGCATGCTATCTTCATTAGTCCATTATTGCTGATCTCCCACACTTCATCCATGGTCACTTGACAAGCAGTGGCTCTCTATAAAGGGAAGGAGAGGGAGGTGTGGTGTTCCTCTCTACATGAGGCTTGGCTACACAAGCTTCATCATCAAAATCATTCCCTCGACACCATTGTGGGGATTTGAATTTGTTACGCTTACTACATAAAGCTTAGTAAGCATGTATACTGTTATAATTCTTGCTGTAAACTAACAGAACTTGACTAGGCCTATAAATGGATATTCAACATTTGAAATCTGATTTGAATCCATTGAGCATGAAATTATCTGAATCAGAAGTCTGATAGACCTTCATTGGATTTCAAAATTCATCTCTGAAAATAATCAGAATGGTTTCACATATACATGATATCTATTGATTAAAATCTAATTCAAATTTATTTACTTATCAAATCAATTATCTAAATTTCAAACATAATTTATATTATTATTTTATTTATAAATATACTATTTCACAATTTAATTATGATTGCAATTATACTTATAATTATAAATTTTAACTTTAAATAATAATATTCAAATTCAAATATCTTTATTTGGTTATTGAGATTAATTCCCTTTCAGATAAAATGTAGTATATATTCAATTCATATTTCGAATTTGGATTTCCAGATTCAAATATCTAAGTTGAGATTTTAGGCTTCAATATTATCTAAATTCTTATCTTTGTATTTGCATATTTGTATATCATTTGAAATTGGGTGGTTCATGAGATACACATTTGGCTATTTAAATATTCACTTAAATATTAACTAAATGAATTGAAGAAAATGATTCATGTGGCCAATCCCACATAGTAGAATTATGATTCAAAGTTGTTATTGTTAAGAAATAAAAGAAAAGAAGAGATTAGATTTTTTCAATAACAAAGATAAGACCTCTTTATATAGAGGATACAAAACACATACAAAATAAGTTTAACCAATGTGAAACTAAACCCACACATACTAAACACTTAATACATTATTTACTCTAACACTCTCTCTAGTTGGAGTATCCAACTTGTTACAACTTTAAAAGACATAAAAACAACATACTTAAAAACATAAAGTTTTTTGAAAAGAAAGGAAGAATTGTTTTGTATGCATGCTTGCCACATGTGCATTTCTTTTCTTCTTCTTTGATCGTTCCTCTTCTTCTCGTCTTTCAACTGTCGTTTGCAACCTTAATGGGTTTGATGAACGGAGAGGGATGGAGAGCACCTACGGAAAGAAGAGATAAGTAGGAGAATCATCTACGAGCGCTCAAGAAAAAGAAATACTTGTGCCAAGTACGAAACAAACTGAGAAAGAAGATTGTGGGAGCTAAGCACAAGGGAAGATTCACTTGGAAGAAGTTGCTTATGTGAGCTAAAGTAGTGGGAGAGGTCTACATGAAATAAGGTGATGGGAGAGGTCTTTCGTGCTTGAGAGGCAAAAAGAGTCACTTGTAGACCATGGCATTAGAGAGAGCCGCTTGCGTAAGATGCATTGATGAAGGGAGAGTTTGTGGAAAAAGTAGTGACAGAGAGACTCGTTTAAAGAAGGAATGACAAGCAGTGGAGTTGACAAGTTATGTGTGGGTGGAAGAGACATTTGTTAAAGAGGCGAAGGGTCACCCAACTGTCCCAAATAGAGGAGTCACTTGCGTAAATTGGCATAAAGAGTGCTATGACCCGTGTAGGAACAAAGGAGGTGGTTGTTGCTCGCCTATGAATGAGCAAAGAGAGAGCAATTGAGTGAGTGGCGAAGATGGAATTGGAACTCAGAAGAAAGAGAGAGAGAGAGAGACAGTAAATGAGTGGTTGGGAGGAAGGGTTCCTCCTCCCCATCTAGGGTTTCTCTCTATCTTGGACTCTTAAAACCTAAGCTCTAGTACCATGTTAAGAGATTGGATTTTTTCAAGACCAAAGATAAGACCTCTTTATATAAAGGCTACATGACATATACAAAATAAGTTTAACCAATGTAGGTCTAAACTGACACACACACTAAATACCTAATACATTATTTACTCTAATAGTTATTAATCGGATAAATTCAAATTATTTTATATTAAATGGATAGTGATTCAGATATATGTCTAACCAATTTAAATTTGCTTTGCTTATGCCCTAAATTTGATCAATCTCACCTTGGAAGAAGTTCCTTTAAGTTTCTTAAAGGCACCTCTCATTCTTGTTTGAAGCCTATTGGCTCTAACACACGAAAGCATCTTGTTGATATCTCTTTTTCTTTCCTTTTTGTTTTGCTCGCTCCCCACACCTACAGATTGTCCCATTGTTGCCAACTACAATGGGTCATGATGTAATTTACTCTATACACAATGTGTGGAGATTACTACACTCCTAACATCAAGAGGAAAATAAGATGAAAGAAGTATGACTTGAAGAAGAGGGAGTTAGATTTTAATAAAAATAGTGGTTAAAAAAGAAAGAGAATAAAATAATGTTGCACAAAAAATTATTGTGTTAAACAATAATTCTGAAAGGTTTATCTGAAGGGTATGAAATGAAATAATTTTTGTGTTAGAGAAGTATGAACTGAAGAACTCAAATAATTGCATAAGTGAAATGACAAAAAAAAGAAAGGCTTATGTTGTGTAGGAACATATTTCTATTTGTGTTCGCAATTATTCATATTCGTGGTTGTAATAAGTATTTGTGTTGCATTCATGGATGCTCATATTTAGGCTTGGTGAATATCTTAGTGTCATTGACTGGCCTAAATGAAGTAGTATTGATTAAGTTGATCACTTTTTATGCTTTCCTACCATAAAGTTAGCCTGATTGATTTTTATGGAAATGTGATTGGCCGTTGTTTGTGCTTAGTTGTTTTTGTCTATTACTGCTGGTACTTCTACAATGACTTACGATTCTTGCCCGTTTTCTGCTCACTGCAACTATTTACTTTCATTTCAAGTTATTGCTTTGTTTCTAGTTTTGTTTGAGTTTATTATAAGGTGTGCATCTTTCATACTTTGGTTTAAGGGAGTGTGTTGGAATAAATTGACATGGTTAAAATAAATTTATCTTAATTTGGTTATAAGTAATTATTTTCTTGCTGGTCGAGTAAAATTCTTCCATATATAAGAGATTGTACATTTTCTTATAACAAGCCATACTTATTAAGGCCCCAAAACTCATATTTCAGTTGTTGAACCTCAAAAGATACAAATAAGCAAAATAATAAGCACATATATAACCATTGCTTCTCACTGGTTATTGAATTTGTGCTCCACGGTAATTGGTGGTGTTTGGACATTTTTACAGTGTGCATCTGGTGGAACTTAAAGGGACTGGAGAATTGTTTGCTATGAAGGCTATGGATAAATCAGTATTGATCAACCGCAACAAGGTTTGCTTCAATATGCATAAATTGTTTAAGTTAATCTTTCCATTTCAAGGACAAGTTTACATGATTTTTGTTGTTGTTTATGTTTTTCAGTGAACTAGAAATCTGTCTTCAATTTTTTAAAAATACATTTGTCTTTACAGTGGCATTATAATTTTGGATAGTGCTATAAATTTGTGCATGCTTTAATATTTTGCCTCCTATTTTACAGTACTTCTTAATGAACAGGAAAAACATGCCCATGAAACTGTTGCTTTGTTTTCACAGATTTTTTTCCAATGGAAATAGCATCTATTTTTATTTGAGATAACTTTAGTTGAAAATTAGAAATGCAGTTTTCATTATATTATGTAATTACATTATAGTGATAGTTGTCTCAGAAATAAAGTATAGAATGTTAAATAAACAGATAGAATGTGGTAAATGAATAAGCAGAGAGAATGTGGTAAATCACCTTTTGTTAGTACATTACTGTGTGACTCTTTTTGGGTGATCGACAAATGCCAACAAGTGGATGCAAATTGCTTGGATGGATTCGTCGATAGATTCGTCAGCACATGACAAGGAGTTGATCAGAAAACGTCAATGAGTAGATGCTATTTGCTATTTTCTCCTTATGACAAGGTGATTGGCTAATTCAATAGCCATTTGCACCCCTTCATTCCTTGCTTAATGAGATCATGCCTATCAACATTTAGTAGCAGATGTTCAATGATTACGAGAGCACCAACAGATAGACCAGTAAACAATGTCGGTATAAACTTACTTTTCTCGTTACTCTTTAAATTTAGTGGGTAAAAGGACAGGTAATACCTGCAGTTTAGAGGTAACTTCGTTGGTACACAAATATTAAGGTAAAAAAATCATACCTTTAGTTGCATTAAATGGGAGAAGTTGTGGTAGGTAGCAGATGCAAACCTTCCTCATTAAATGCAAACAAAGGGAGGGACAGACTGATGGATAGAGGAAGGGGTGAACATATTTATGCATGTAGGTACACATGCATAGGTTTGTAACTACATATGTAGATCTATATGTATTTACAATTTAGATGCGTATGTAGGTACATATGTATTTATGTATATAAGTATACATATATACATGTATACGTATGTATGTGTGTTTCTTTATTTGTGTGTTTGCTAATTAATTGGTTAGGGACCCACTAATGGTGTACTCTGCTTCTCTCTATCATATTTTACTTTCCAAATTTTCTAGTAATCACCTTTATTGATCAAAATATAGCCATATATTGCAAAACATGTTCCAAAGAAGAACAATAACCAAATAAAGAATTACAACTCGTGATTTCATCTTCTTTTCATTTGGAATTCCAGAATGAAAACACAAAATTACATGTTTTGTAAAGATGGTCTATCATGCATTAATATCTTTTACCTATCAATGTTTTATCCATAATTGTCCTTCATAGTATATTTCTATAGAAAATCTCACTATTAAGTGAACATATAGGTTCATCGAGCATGCTTGGAAAGACACATAATCTCACTACTTGATCATCCTTTTCTTCCTACATTGTATGCTTCTTTTCAGGTTTGTTCATTATTTCTCCTGCTTCAAGTACATCAGTTATATATCTTAGCTGTTCTACCATTGTTGTGCAGTTTGTGAATTAATGTCAAGTTTGATTTAAGTACTATCAGAAAACTATGATGGCATTCAACGATTATGAAATGTTGGACATGTGAATTGATGTCAATGGTGACTAAACAGAGGATTTTTGTGACAGATTGTACTGACATGTGTACTGAAGAGTCAATATTATGATGAATGCAATTTCTTTTCTTAAAAAAAAAAAATTAAGATTGGAAGGAAAAACGACTCAGTTGGAGAAAATGTTGCATGAAAAATGTTGAGCATACCATATATTTTAAGGTTTATCTTAAAAGAACTTTAATGCTTTTGTTGGAAGTGCCAGCTTGACATGGCCCATGTTGATTATTATCTAAGAAGCAACAAAAGGAGGTAGACACTCCATATCTTCTGATGGAGTTCCCTTTTTCCTGCAAAGCATAATCAATTTCAAAAGCATCAAGCATCAATAAACGAACAAAACTTTCATCTTTCTTAGTTATATATTATCTTTTGGGCAAAATGATATATCAAGGTTGTCATGTCAGTGGGCAACTGTTTTATCATAGTACTAATAGGCTCAGCCAAAATTTTTTGAATATACAATATGGTTGATGAAGGATCAAAATTGTATGAGATGGTAGGAATTCAAGGATTTTACGTAAATAAGAAAGATCTCACAATAGAATCAAAGCATTCACCACAAAGAAAGAATTTTATACTGGTTTTGACACCATGTCATGTTCACTATATTTTTCACTTTCATTGGAGTGCACTTTTTTACAGATCCCTTTTTACATGAAGTTGAGAGAGAATTGGGAGCATGAGTTGTGCAGAGATTACAAGCACAAGAAATTTTCTTAAGAGTTTCACAAAAGTGATAATGCACTTTAAATATTAATGTAAATCTGTTGAAAATAAACAAGAAAATAAAGCTTTTGATGAGCATTGGCCATCATTGGGTGCCCAACTTGTGATTTTGTTACCTTCCTGGAAATATGCAGTACATTGGTGGAAGTCTGCGTACATCTATGCATATGCCATGCATTAGAATGGATGTTTGGGTGACAGATGTTAGATACTTCACTGGAGGCTAAAAAGACATCCAGGAAGACATACATCTGGTCCACTTTTTGGTGTAAATTCTTCCTTGATTTGAGAATTGTTCCTCCAATGGCTAACTCCAACATCCTTGAATTCACAAAAAATATTGATTTGACCAAACCCACAACAAGATATCATTAATCATGCAAGAGTTCGTTTGATACATTTTGATAATAACAGCCATTCAAATTAACTCAAACAAACATGAGTGAATCAATAACAGATGCTATTTAATGAAAATCTTAAAAGTGGAGTTATTCCCTCATCATTAATATATTGTATTAAAGTCTCATTTGAGGCCAATTCCAGTCAATTGCAGGAGTTAGATAAAGTTAAAACTGAAATTAATTTCATAAACGTAGTTGAAACTACATAATAATTAAGGTGGTAAAAATTTATATGTTAGAGTTTGTTTAGTAATAATGATGTTGTGAGTGATTTTGAGAGTTAGTTGGAGTTGGCCTCAAACGAACCCTAACTCTTCAAAAATAAGATGGTGTCTTGTGGCAAGGAAATTTATGAACTACCATATAAAGCAGCTAGAAATTCATTGAATATGATGTAATGTACTCTATGTTTCTGATACAGTATTATTACCTTGAAATGTTGCAGATCCTTTTTCCTTGGCTTATTTAGTTAAAAATATTCATGGATTAAAAATAATGCTTTTTCAACTTCTTTTTTTCTCAGACTAGTTCACATGTTTGTTTGATAACTGAATTTTACCCTGGAGGGGAGCTGTTTGCATTGCTAGACAAACAACCTATGAAGATCTTCAAAGAGGCAGCTGCGAGGTACCTTCAATGAAAACCGTTTATCTACCCATTGCAACTCATTACACAGATTTTCCCTTTCTTTTAGCCTTGTTCACTTTTTATAACCTATAAGTATACATGGGAAATGGTACTAATACTTTACCAGATGCTTTGATGGTAATCCTTGCATATTTCTTGTAGTTGTAGCATGTAGGTCATGATATGGAATTGCTCATTTTCTCATCAGTTTTTACCAATTGTCATTCCTAAATATGATTTGTACTAGTATCTCTACCTTTCCTTGTTCTTTGTTACATAATACCTTGAAGTGCTTTGCAAAAATGGGCTCATCTGCTATTATCACATCTGGTTAAATTTCAATAGCAAGCCTTGTAGAGGAAATTTTTGGTTGGCTTGGGGATGCTTCTACAAATAATGGTAAGCACGATGGGATGCAAATGGTGCCTAGACTTTTTGTTTACATTCATCCTATAATATTTATGAGAATATAAGAGATAAGTGGAAGTTGAATGATTATATTAATAACGATAAGGCCTCTACGCATATAGACTATATAAAGAAGACAAGCCAAATTTAACTAATGTGGGGCTAGATTCACAATACCCATATAACCCTAATACATCATTTATTCTTACTCTTCCCCTCAAATTGAAGCATCCAATTTGCAATATGCTCAATAACAAAATCTACCCAATAACAACTTGACAAACATAATAGGAAATAATTAATAATAGATACATAGAGGAATTTAAAAATTAATTATTGTGGCAGTGGTGATAACGAAAGACAATAATACAAGATTTATGTTTAAGACAATAGTAAATTAACCATTGGATACAATTCAAGGTAGTAAAATAGATAGACAAATGCAGTTTATCCATAGAAATCAAGTAAATAGGTGTGATCTACTCTTAGGAAATTTTTGAATTTTTTTATTTTTTCATGCTTCCACCATGTTTTTAATATAATTTTTTACTTTCGTTTTTCCTTCTCTCTTTCCTGCTTTCTCTTTTTTTTTACTTTGTCTTCTCTCTCTCTCTCATTTTTTTCTTTTTCTTCCAGTTTCTCTCTCCTTTTTCTTTTCTTCTTTTTCTTATTTTCTGCACATCCTTCACTATCTCCTCTCTTCCTCAATTTCTTTTCTCTATTTTTATTCTTTATTTTCATTCCTTCTCTCTCTCTCTCTTTCTCTTTTTTCACATGCTCACAGGCCACAACCTTCTTCTTTGTCACCCCATTTGCAACACTAATTGGTGTGAATGACAACGGTGAAGTAAAAGAGGAAATTTTTTTTTATTTTAAAAAAAAGGTAAAAGAGGACCAAGCCATAGCATCGACAATGTAGCCGTGGCATGATGGTTTAGTGGTCTTCATGAATGAGATGAGAAGACACTTCTAGATCAAACAAACCAAGAAAATGATGAACGATATCCTTTGTCAACTACTAGATTCTCAGTTGATGGTGAAAGACAAAAGATGCACAAAGAGAATGGAAAGGTTATTAGTGGTGGTGGTGGATGAAGGTTGGTGCAAGAGAAGGGTGGTGATAAGCCTTGGTGCGAAATATAGAAGAAAGAAAAAACAAGGGGAAGGGGAAAAAGGTTGGCAGAGAGAGGGCAATTGATACAAGGGGTGGTGACTATTGACATTGGTGGCGACAGTCTAAATAGGACTAACAATAGTGGTGGTTGGATGGTGGATTGGGTGGTAACTGTCTTTTGGTGGGGTGGTGACAGAAGTAGGGAGAATGGTGTAGATGTGCGAAGAGTAGCATCAACTGCTTAAAAAGTGGCTAACAACAGTGGTGGTTGGGAGGAGGGTGGTGGCTAAAATTTCTCTCCTTGCTACATATATATCTCTCAAAATCTAAGTTCTAATATCATATGAGAATATAAAATATCGGTAGAAGTAGAATGGTTTTATTAGTCAAGATAAGACCTTTATATATATATATAGGCTACATAAAGAGGGCAAACCAAATTTTACTAATGTGGGATTAAACTCACAATACCCATATAATTGTAATACATCATTTAATCTCGCAATATTGTCACATGGAAAATGTATTCTGCAACATTCTTGATTTATTCCAAGTAGTTCTGGCATAAATAGTTTAAGTTGCGATTTATGAAATTGTATATTTTTACATTATGGCAAGGTTAGATCATGCTACTTGCTCAAAGATTAATTCAACAGTTAGTTTGCTTTCCTCTGACCAATTTTGAGTCACTACATGAGTACATGGACTTACGGAGTAGTAATGTCTTCTTCCTCCATTCATTTCTATTATTGTTTGTTATTCTTATGGGTCATTGTTTTTGAACTTGTTTTACAATCATGTCTCCTTTCTTTCTTGCTTTTTTTGCCTTAAATGACATCATATGCTCTGTAGATATTCTCAAGTAACAAATATTCACTTTTCTTTGGCAGGTTTTATGCAGCAGAAGTTGTAGTAGGCTTAGAATACCTTCATTGTCTAGGTATTTTTTATATATCAGATATAAACATGAAGGTGTGACATGAATTACTGTAAAATATGCTAGGATTAATCATCATTCCTTTCTACTTCATAAAAAAAATCAAGTGTTGAACATTGTTTGATTCTATGTTTACCTAAATGGCTTTTAATTTGAGATGATAAAGGGGGTAATCAACAGGTGTTTTGTAATAATTAAGGGTTTCGTGATATATTTGATTCAAAAATACAAAGAGTAGCAGTGATGAACTTGAGCCAACATGTAGAACGTAGGTCATTTGAAGTAGTTGTTAATGTTTTTTGATTATTGTCCAACCTTACCAAACTGTTCTGTAAACAAAGTTTTTGGTCTGATTCATGGTTTATTGCCATATAAATTGTGAATATTTGTCATAGAAAATCTCAAAATCTTGAGACAACTCAAAATGGAGAAGCACACTACTAACAGATAATTTTAAACATAAGAAATCACAACGTCTTTAAGGTTAAATTTTATTCAGTTGTCAATAAAATGAAAAACTGTTAAAATAAATAGATGTATACAACCTTTAAGAGAAAATGACCATTTACATTAGGTCAAAATTGATTCTTAGATTTATGTACATAGCTCTGTTAAAAATCCACATCAACCAACAACATGTACATAACAAGTATTTCAAATCTCTCTCTATATATAGTCATTAATTGCTTGACGGGTAGGTTTAGTAGGCTTAGTATCTGAATGCCTTACTGGAGATGAGTGATTGACTTAGACTTTTTAAAATCCTGTGATATGCATACATAAAATGGAAGAAATGATTTTCTCATGAATTTCTTGTTATAATCTGTGATTCTTATTTGTTTTTACTAACAATTCCCTCTCGCAAATTAATATTTGTCTGCACTGGGCCTGTAAATAAGTGACAACAAAGGAAAAAGGATATATGGCTCTATGGATATTGGATTTTTACACTTTTCACTAACCAGCTACCATCACAAGTCTCAAATGAATGTGTTTTCTCTGACCCTATGAATGTGTGACAAAAAGAAAAACATATATGGTATTATAGATTTTAGAAAAATACTTTCATAATAAAGCTACATTTGGTTCAAATAGTAGAAGCTTTAGATTTGTTAGATCAATTTTTTGAGGTATTCAAATTATGGTTGATTATGAGCGTACTTTTTCTTTGAGAGGAGGGGGGAGGGTTGTGCTCTTGAAAATGAATGGAAACCAATGCAAAAGGAAATATTTTTCATTTGATCAAAAAGTATGCTTGACAATATTGTGTTTGTGCATGGTTTTCATTTCAAAATAAATACATTTAGTTTCCATTACATGCTTTAAAAGTTTTCCTTTTCTTTTCCACCCAAAGGAGTAGAATTTGAGAGTAAAAATTCCTTTGATTTACATGCATGCACAAACGCCTTGCCAAAGTCAAAGAAAAAATAAACTATAGTAGTTTCATTTTCTTGTTGTTTCCCTTTGACTAGAATTTTTCACTTCTTACTATTTATGACGTCATAATATTGTTTCATTCAGATTATGACTTACGGAAAATATTTGGTCTGAGATTTTTGGTGTTGAAGTTATGGTTATAACATATAAATAGTAAAAAATGTATTATTTGATTTGTATTAAGACTGCTCTCATAATCCTATAATTGAAGTACAATCTAAAACAATTGTTTTCTATGGTTTAAATTGCATTAGAAATTTAGAATATAAATTACCATCCCCATTAAGATAATTTTTTTCTTTTAATAGAAATGGACTACTGTTCAATAATCTGAAAATACTGACATCCTATGCAGAATATTATTTGACAAATCATAACAATATTGTTTTGGTCAAGCTGTTAATCATTTGGCCTTTGTAATTGTGTATAGGCGTAATTTGTCGTGACTTGAAGCCTGAAAATATTTTACTTCAAAGAGATGGACATATTGTTTTGACAGATTTTGATCTATCCTTCTTTACCTCTTGCAAACCTAAGGTATGTTAGAATTGATTTGCTTCAATAGAGAAGGATGAATAGTGAATTTTAAGTGATTTATGCATGAATAAAATGTTATAACAGAATACGTGCAGGATCAATGATGAATGTAAATACAAATGAAAGAGGTAGTGCACATACCACAAGATTTAATAAGAAGAAATCTTATTAAATTGATCTACACTAAGTCTACAAAATAATATATTTAATCCCTTTTAATCTAATCGAACCATTTTCTTTTCTTGCTTCCTCTAATCCCTATAAGGCTTAGAAAGTGGTTCAAACTCATTCACAATTGTGTTCCATAAATTAAAATCAACTGATTTAGGAAACACATTCATGCGATATTTCTGATAATTATAATTGGAACTATTAAAAATGGGGGTCTATTAGTGTTTTGCCTCTCTAAAACTTGAGTTGTGTTAAAAAATGAAGTCATTATCTATAGATGATGAAATCTATTGATCAAATCAATCAAACTCTGTTTTTAATTTTTAGGGTCAATTGACTTCGCTAGAGAGAGGTAGATAGTGAATTTTAAGTAGTTTATGTGTGAATAAAATGCAATAATGAAATATATGCAACATTAATGATAAATGTAAATGCAAATGAAAGTGGCAATACACAAACCACAAGAACACAAAATTTATAATGATTCATCCTAAACTTATGTGCAACATTAGTGTTTTTCCTAACAAGGTATACATTATTTAAGAAAGTTATATAGTAATATTATTTATGTGCTGTTTTCTTCTTTGTCATTTTTTATCTAAAGACCATGGGAGTTTTTGAGTGGATTCTAACTGGTCAATCTTATTATGGTGGGGTCAGGTTTCCATGTAATACTTAATTAGTGTATTCTTCTTTTCAAATGCCATAGATTTTGAGAGGAATGATATGAATTAATGTAGTCTTCGAGCCATAAATGTATGAGAGAATTTGAATAAAATTGTATTATTCTCTCTAACCATAATCATGTGAAAGAAAATGGCATAGGTTTAAAAAATGTATCATTAAATATCGATCTAGTTTCCATAAAAACAACCATTAACTCCTTAAAAAAACCATATATGTTGCTGTTGTGATCGCACACAAGAAGATCGAAGAATGAGGTAGAAGAAGGAGAATCAAAACCGCATAAGAACAAAATTTTTTTATGTGGTTCAACAAAAGCCTACTCTACGAGCATTTCGGTAACTCTCTTTACTATCTCAGCACTAAGGTTTACAAGTTATAACATATATATAGGGCACATTAGAAAACCCTAATAACTCATTAGACCCAATAATGACTTAGGCAAATAAAAGAGACTTAAAACTTAAACAGCCTCCACACATACATAAACTCAACAGTTGCTACCCAAAATTTCACTAGAAATGAAAACTTCCTCTTATTCTTTGAAAAATGGTGGTTTTAATATCCATTAGATTTAGACCTAACAGGTATCTACGAATCTTATTTCATTTTAATAAGAAAAGGTATCCCTCAAGAGAAAAAGGTTCCTATTCATATAATATATTTCTTTATCAATTTATGACTTATGATTTATATTATTTTTTTTGATTTTTGCATTATCTACATGATGAGTTAAGTTTGTTAGATTTTTTATATTAAATAAAGTCTAAACTTTAACTAATATTTTCTTAAGTTTTGATTCTCCATCTTTAATTTCTTGATGCTGACAGTCTCCCACATCCATCAACCATTACCCACCTTATTCTCGGACAATTCATATATTTGCCCTCTAATTTATGGCTTGTATTCATATGTATATCTACTTTCTTTAATGTTTAGACTTTTTCTTGTATTCTTCATAAAATTTGTTCCTGCCATTCTATGACTATCCTAGACAATCTCTGCCTTGAAATTCATGAAACATTAACAATTTGTACAGAACGATTGACAGCTATATGAAAAAAAAACTAAGAGACACGATATGGAGAACTCAGCCCACACATCCTTTCATAACCAAACCTTTTCACCTTTGCATAACCTGCCCTACTTAATGGAAGCCTTCCTCTATACCACTTGCCTAGCACCACCTTCTACCACACACTCCTTCCTATTTTCCCACCCTTCTACAATCTCTACAGCCATGTCCCTAACAGGGCAACATCTAAGGTGTGGAAGCCTTTGAATGTAAGCTTTTCTTCTGCCAGGATTCTTTTTTGACATCAAATTAGACCCAGCTCCAGAAGCTTTTTTTATCTCCTTCCCAAAAGAAAATTTTTATTGATGCATCAATGGCATTTTTCTCTTTGATGAAATTCTTATTTTATGAATCGGTGGGAATTGTGTTTTGTATACATAGCTAATAATCTGTAACACATCAAGATAAATGTATTTAGTTTATTTCTTTGGAAGTTTCTTTTTTGACCTTTCTCTCTTACAGGTACTAAAACATGCACCAAAAAGAATTACGGGAAAATCAAAACATCTGCCACCTCCAATTATTGTTGCAGAGCCCAGTACACAGTCAAATTCATTTGTTGGGACAGAGGAATATATAGCACCTGTACGTAGCTTTTCTGTTCCTTTTACTGTTTTGACAGGTTGTAAGCTTTCTTCTGCTCTATCTAATTTTTTTAAAATGAGTTGTTAAATTACACTCTTGATCCTTTTCTTTTGGAAGTAAAATATCATATCTAATGGTGAAATTTGTTAAGATCGAAAGACTTCATTAGTGGAAAGTGAATAGTGGTTTTTGATTAATTTATAATAATTAAAACAATAAAACATGCATTGCAAATTTAAAAGAAGCAGGATGAATGTAAGGAATTATTTTGTAATTATACAATGCAGATTACTTCAGAGAATAACACAATAAAAATTATAATAATATACACACCTCAAGAACACAAAATATTTATAGTGGTTCACCTTAAATCAAGGTTATGTCTATCCCTCAAGTCTCTCCCATTCTACACTAAATCCAGTTTTATCTTGGGCCAACACCTCATTGTTTATATCAGTCAATGTTGTTACGAGCCAACACTAACTGTTACACTGCCTTAGCCAATTCCACTTAGTCCACCCTTAACCAATACTACTAAGCCCGCCTCCTCACACAATTGAAGAGCTCTCACTACAACTTGGTAAGCTAAGTTTACACAATTAAATACGTAAATAAACTTACAATGGTGAACATCTAACTCTCCTTTTATGTGCTCTTGAATGCAAGGATGAAAGATGCTAGTATGCAATGGAATTCTGTCTTAAATGCTTTTGAAAATGCCTTTGAATTAATTAGAAAATTGTGAATGAAGCTCATTGGTACTTCCAAGTGCTAGAGAAACAACAGACCACTTTGGTTCCCTACATACTAAATTTTTATATATAGGAATTTCAAACCTTAAAAAGGCAAGACTGCCAACTAGATTTTAAACTAGATTGTTATGCTGATGATATGATCAGTATGCTGTTTTTGCAATGATTAGTTGATCAGTGTATTGTTGACAAATTTGGAGTATATGCATTTAGGTGTCATACATATCCTTAGTGTTATGTATGATGATCCTAGCATGTAATAGCATCAAAAAGGATTACATAGCACTAAAGAAAATAATTTTTTTTTACATAATTTCTCAATAAAACACAAACGATTAAACTTTGAAGCTTTTATTTTTCCACTACGTTCAACCTTGAATTTGCTTCAGTTGTCATATTCAACTTTGAGTGACCTAAATCTTTCATCTTTTCCTTGTTTTAATTTTTAGTATATTGGAAAAAATAATCTTACATTGAAAACAATGAATAGAATTGAGATTCTTGTATCACTTGTGAGTTCTTTCTTATTAACTTATTGGTTTTAGTGAAGTAAAATTCATATAGTATCTAAGTCAATCCATATACGCTAACATAAGATTTATATTGAGTACTTCAATAAAGGACTTACAAGTGCAAAGACGTATTGGAGAAAATAGTTTCACATCGAAAATGATTAGTGAAATTGAGATATTTATATTATTTGTGAGTCTTTTCTTATTTGCTAATTGATTTTAGTGAGGTAAAATTTATACAACATTTTTCTAAATTTATTTGATTTTCCTATGATAACTTCATTATATACTGCAAAATATTTATTGTTGAGTTTTACATTTATAAAACTAACATAGAGGGATTTTCTAGCAAACCTTTCCTTGTAATTTACTGTAAAAAATTGGGAGCAAAAAATTTAGAATTGATGGGTAAATAACATAGTTGGCAATAAAAGATAGACCTAAAAAATGAGAAAAGGAAAAATATATGCACGTCCACTGTTCATGCATGATAAGATATACTCACAAAATTTTTGTCAAAAGTATTAGATTTGATATCAAATTCCCATTGTTTTCACCTGAAAATAACAAGATATTGGTTGGGTATTTTTGTAAAGATTCCAAGTTAGAACGTGATAATGAAGGCCCCATAATTTCAAACAAACAGGATTGTGAACAGAGTGCTCTAGATTGACCACCAATATCTAGCCAGTTTTGGAAACCACAATTATAGTGCTTAATCAGGATTATCAATTATCTTGGACTTCCATTATCCAATCCAAATGCAGCCTTAGAAGGCTTTTAGCTAGTGGCATAAACAAAATACTCAAATAGATACTAACCCATTTAATTGATGTTACAAAAAAAGATTGTGTATTCTCATTTATGAAGTTGACATTTGAGGCTTTAGATCTCTTCCCCTGCCTTAGGAATTAGGGTCAAGAAACTCTGTAACTATTACACTCAATTGGCTCATAACGATTTTCAGGAGTAGACTGATTTATGTGAATTGGAATGTTAGTTCACTAGAATCCTCGAAACCCTGTTTGCCTGCTTGTTACGTCAGGATGCTCCAATCTCCTTGGGAAGTTTGGATGCAGATTTTGTAACAAGGGAATTGGACTACAAAATTGATGAAGTTAATCTAGATGAAGGCAAAAACAGCTTACAGTATAAGAAACAGTATTACATTTCATGTGATGAGAGAATAATCAAATTTCACAACCTTGCTTTAGTTGCATTCAACATGGCTGCCTTTTACTTGCCATTAGACAGGCATTCACTCTGGTTCTTATTGGATGAAAAAAAGACTTTAGCATAAAATCTCAACATCAACTAGTGGACTGTAATCATACGTGATATATATTATTATATATTTTTATTAATTTTTAAATGGTACCCTAGCGAATATCATACAAAAATCCTGATATATTTTTGCATTTTATTATGTGAGGATTTCTGTTTTGTTATAACTTGAATTCCTTTTGTCTTTTAATAGTCACAAGCTTTGTGAGCTTTAATTTCCTTTGTAGCTTCACTTCTAAATCCTTTGTTGCTGACTATTGGCAGGAAGTAGTAAAAGGAGAATGCCAAACTGGTGCAGTTGATTGGTGGGCTCTTGGTAAGCACATAGTCGCTTTACATGCTCTAATGGTTATCCCCTTTACCTAGTATAGAAGAATACATATTTCTGCCTACTCCTACATCTAGTATTGGCCTATGGGTTAAGGTGCATTATTGTTAATTTTGCAAGCATGGCAACTAGTTGTGGACAATGCGGTTCACAAAGAAATCTAATTTAGTCAGGAGTCTTGAACCTGGATTTTTGAATATCTCATCAATTATCATGTTACGTATTATAGATATGAATTACTGGTCTAGTGCTAATGTGAAAATGCAATTAGCTATTTAAATCACAATCTCAATCTACTCGGCATCTCTTGGTTAGCCTGCATCTTCATTAGTTTCCATGACTTTTTTGATTAGCTTTTCTTCACCTTTTTCACATTCATTCGTAATAGATTATATATCTTCTTTTCCATTGAGGGATACCCATTCACCAATTTAGTTTGCTATTCTGCCATCTAATGGTCCAAAAAACATTGGTTGTAATGATTCAGGAATTTTGCTTTATGAGATGATGTATGGGCGTACACCTTTTATAGGGAAAAATAGGCGAAAGACTTTTTCCAACATTCTGCAGAAGGAACTTACTTTCCCCCGCAACATTCCAGTAAGATTACATTCATTGTCGGATATTTATTCAAGTTTGTTAGGATGGTCACACATTTATAATTGTGAGTATATGACTTGTAATTTTATACATTAGGATTTTTTTTCTCCTTGTCAATTATTTTTAAATGGATCTACATTTCAACGTGGTACCAATGTATGAAAGGATCTAAATTAATGAAGTCAGTTTCATACATTCACTTAGTCTACTAAAAATGATACTTGTAGGTGCACAAGTGAGGGGGATTGTCAACATAGCTAAACATTGACAAAAGTGAGCATATGAAATGTTCTTAAATTCTTCCTGCAGTTCAGTTACTCCCTCTGCAAGAGAGAATGGGAATTGTGATTACTTCACTAATAAAGGATTACGACCATATATTTAGGATTTGGATAATCCTAACAAGGCGTAGTACTTTAGCACTTTTCTTTAAATTAGAGCATATATATCAATCATATATAGCTTGATACTCGTTTTAAAAATCCTTGCACGCAACTCTTTGAAGAAAATAGTACTTAGCTACTTTGAAGATTGAACATATGGTGCAGAGATGATCTCATGTATCATTGTGTCTCGACATAGTACCAATCAACTTCAATATACTTTTTCCTCTAATGGAAGATAGGATTGTTAATGATGAATATGGTTGTCTAATCTATCATAATACATCACCTTAGAAACTTCAACAATAAAATCAAGCTCCATCAAGAAAGATTTAATTCACTAATTCTTATAAGTAGTCAAAAAAGTCATAAATCTATACTTTACATTAACAACAATCTGAGTCATAATTTGACTGTGGGGTTAATTACATGCCTCCTTTTCTTCTATGTATTTTTATCTATAGTTAAATTACATATATTTAAATTTTTTCTTGCAATTCCTAACCAATTAGTTTTAGATTAACCTCTTTTTTTAATTTCTTTTGTATTAATTAATTCTTCTTTTCTAGTTGGTGCATTTCTTGGTCTCCTAAGGATACAACTAAATTACTTAAGTCAATTTTCTTTTATCTTTAATTGATGCAATTCCTACTCTATTCTTAATAAAATCATTTTTTAGCGTATTCCTCTTAGTAGTACCACTTATTTATCTAAGCATATTCATCTTAGCAACACTATCTTTTTCATATGGATATTTTACAACTTGACATTCTGAGTTATAAAATATAGCTAGAAGAATAGCAAACAATAATAATTTAAGCCATAATTCCACTACATTAGGTCGACCACAGGAATCCTTTTCTTTTAAGTATTTTTATCTATTATTAAATTTTTGATTAAATTACATAAATTTAAATATTTTGTTACAATTCTTATCCATTTCTTTTTAGATTTACCTTTACTTTTAATTTTTTCTTTGTTAATTAATTCTTCTTTTCCAAATGGTGCGTTCATTGGTCTCTTAAGGATATGAATAAACCACTTAAGCTGATTATCATTTTTATAAGTGTTACTCCTACTCCATTCTTAATAAAATCATTTTTAACTTATCCTTTATAGTATTATCACTTATCCATCTAAACATACATTTCTCAACAATATTAACTTTTGTATTGGATTATACTTTATGGTTCAACATTTTAAACCATAAAGTATAGTTAGGCAAATGACAATTTTATAGAATTTTAAGAGATACTCTTATCACGCAACACTCCATAAGTATTTCTCCACTTCACCCATTCTACTTTAATCTTACAAATAACATCATTTATAATTTCTTCATTGCTATTTATTATAAATCCTAATTATTTAAAAGTCTTACTTTTATAAATTTCATAGCCATTTAAGAATATAAATTCATTATTGTTCCTATTTTCATTGAACCTGCATTCCATATATTCAATTTTTGACTTAATCTAAATCCTTTGAACTCTAAAGCAGCTCTCTATAATTTTAATTTAGAAATAATTTCTGACTTGCATCAATTAAAACTGTCATCAGCATATAGCATATGAACTTGGAGAAGATTCTTGTTGGAAACATATGTTTGTTGGAAATATTTTAGTTTCTAAAGGGAAGAAATATGACATTCCTTAATATTTTAACAAACCATTTTTACTTTCTTCATTCATGCAATCCATTCTTGAAGAAATTTGATTGGTTCTTTATGAGATGTTGATGTGCTTTGTGCATCATGCTTTTCCACGTGGTTTTTTATTGCCATACATTGGAGTTCAGTATAGGAATTGCAAAAAGATTACAATTTTATCTACTTGTAATATTGTTGCATTTGCAATCGCTCTAGGTCAGTCTTGCTGCTAGGCAATTAATGCATGGATTATTGCAGAAGAATCCCAACAACCGTTTGGGATCATCCAGTGGTTCTCATGAGATCAAGCAACACCCATTCTTCCAAGAAATCAATTGGCCTTTAATCCGCTGCATGGTAAAGTTACCCATTGTGCATTTTTAAAATTTCATTTTAATTTCATCAAACAATTTATATGAATATATAATGTTTCTCAACAATATTCATGGTATCATAGCTTAGATATCAATCCAGGGCTCCTTAATAAAAAGGTTTTTTCTCTTTACTTGGAAGTTTTTGTGGTGATATAGACCCACCTTGGTCTCTTGGGAATAAATTGGACATCTCAATATTTCTTTTGTAGTCTATTGGTGGGACATCCCAATGTTTGCTTCTATTGTATGAAATGCGTTTGAGGTTCAAAACTCTGCAAGGCCTATGTCTAGAGGAAATATGAATTCCTTTTACTTATTCCAAAACCGTTAAACTCCACTCAATGGAATCTAGGTTGAGAGAGAGAACTTGAACACATATGGTCATTGCCTATTGGGGACATGCTATTAAACCTATAATGAAATGTAGGTTTTACCTAACATTTGTCAAATTTGAAAAGAAAAAAGAATTTAATCTTCATATTTCTCAAATTGAGAGATCCATGAATTAAGATTCTAATGAATATAGATACAAATGGATAGAGATAGAATTTACAGGAATATTTGGAACATTTTGATCTTTAGAAAAGTAACCATTTTCAAATAATGCTTGATTGCTACTATTAGAGTTTAGGAATAAATGGATTCTTATATGGATCCAAGTAATGTTAATTGTAAGTAGGTTTAGTCCTACATTGTTTGTTATGTGTTTGTTGTCTTTATGTTACCTCTATATATAGGGACTTGTTACTTATAAATAATATATGTAACTTTCCTTTCTCTTGTATTTTTTAACATGGTATCAGGATTTAGGTTTTGAAAGTCCAAAAGTGAGAAAAACCTTAAGTAGAGAAGAGGGAAATCCTAATTATCACCCTCCTCCTCACTACCTCAGGCTCCATCCTATTGCAACCATCCTTTCAGTCACAAAACCCTAGAGTTTGATATCTTTATCCATCATCCACCTCGAGCTCCTAGCAATAGTGGAGACTATTGTCCTAAAGGAGAGTTATTAGGCCACAAGTCGCTCCTACTTTGGCACCTTACCAAGGATTTTGCTTGATCCAGTTATGTTGGTATCAACTCCTATGATGTCCCTTGTTGCTACCTTATTGATCACTCATTTTGTCTAGGATGTCATCCTCTCAACTATTGGTGGTTAAACCGTCTTATTTGCTAGCTCTCCTCTCTCCCATCTTTGCTGGTGTAGTTGTTGCCACTTGAACCCAATAAGATTGCAAACCAACAGGCAGTCGAAGGAGGAAAGAGAAAGAAGAAAAGAGAAAACTTAGGAGAAAAAAATCAAAATTGATTTCTTTCTAATTACAAGGGATTTACAAGGACGTTATATACAAAGGAATATTTATAGAAAACCCCTCTCAAAAATATAATATAGCAATAACTTTAACACTTTCCCTTAAATTGGGATATCATTTACATAGACAACAATTATAATGTGACTAGCCTTTGTGCACTTTACAAAGATGAAGTGATCTGTTTGATACCTTTTGAGGTCTCTTTAGATAGCCACTTTACCAAATTTTTGAAACCAAACTCATTGACTCTATTTGAGTCCATAAATATCCTTTTTAGGGAGGTACATCTTCATCTCCCCTTGAGAAATATACTCAGGGGGGTTGCTTAATCAAGACCTGTTGCTTCAAGTTGTCATTGAGAAAAACATTTTTGACATCTGACTAATGCATCTCTTAGGAATGATTGATGGAAACTGATACAACTACTTGTATGGATTTAAGATGAGCCATTGGGGAAAATTTTTCATCGTGGTCTATATCATAGGTCTAATTAAAATTAAAACCAACAAGATGAGCCTTGTATTTGTCTATGGTACCATTTGGTTTGTGCTTTGATAATGTACACCTAGCAATAGGTGGGTATATCGCATCTAAAGGTCAAGGAACCAGTGTGCAGGTTTGGTGAGATATACCGTAGTTATTTCCTTATCCATAGTGATCTTCTAATGTAGTAGTAGCACCTCAAAATAGTTCTTGGGAATAAACTCAACAATATCATTAAGCACAAAGGTCCAAAGAGAAGGATGTAGGCGCTCATAGGTTACAAAATGTGAAATAGGATGCATAGTGTAGGTTCAGGTTTCTTTTTAGAGTTATAGGAAGCTTAGTAGAGTTTGATGGTAGGGAGGGACCATCATTTGGGGATGAACTAGGAGTGTTTGGAGGTGGTAATGGCATATAATGACCATCAATGATATACTTGAAGTGGCCGTAGTGCTTATTCTGGTGGTGTATCCTACCTTGAATTTGTATTTGGTAGCATAGTTGGAAGTGGTAAGGGCACTCCTTCAACACAACCTTTGGATGAATCAAAATAAGGGTGTGGCTTAGAAAAGGTGACATTAGCTAAGACAAGAAAATGTCTGGAAGGAGGATGGTAACATTTGTACTCCTTTTGAGTACGGGTATAGGCAACAAAGACGCACTTGCGAAGCCTAGGAGCAAGCTTTTTTTAACTAGGAGTGAGATCATAAACAAAAGCAATTCAACTAAAAACTCTAGGATTGAAGGGAAATAACTCATCTCTAGGATGTAGATGATGCAAGGGTATCTCACTCCCTAATGTAAGTCTAAACACATCCTGTTGATGAGGTAGGTGGTAGTGAGGATAGCTTTAGACTACAAGTACATAGGTACCTTTATATGCATTATGAAGGGCAAACAACATCGAGAATGTGTCGGTGTTTATGTTTCATCATTGCATTTTACTATGCGGTACGTATACAAGTGGTCTAATTTATAGTAGCAAGAGCTCTACAAAAATTTTGAAGAGCAAACTATTAGAATTCCAAAGCATTATCAATACAAATTTTTTTTAAGACAATTGAAAAATGATTTTTAATTTCATTAAAGAAAATTTTGATAACATTCATAACATATGATATATCTTTAGAAGATATACCCAAGTTATATAAGAGTAATCATCAATAAACACAATATATTATCTATAACACGATAAAGATAGAGTTCTAGCAGTTCCCTAAATATTACAAGATAAAGTGGACTCAGTAATATAGTGATGTTTTCCTAACTGACATGATTCACAACAGTAACATGAAGCATGACAGTAAGGCAATGCTTGCTGAAGCTTTTGGTGAGGTAGATGTCTCATTTGGTAATGCCAAAGTATAGGCAACTTAGATATAGAGATCAAATAAGAAAGTCCACTAGGTAATTCATCTCGAATCAATGCATACACTCCTTTTGTTTTATGGCCCAAACTAAGTTACCTCCTTGTTTGTTGATTTTGAAAGGTATGATGATAGGGAAAGAAAGTAATAGAACAAGGTATTTGTTCGGTAATGACTAATAGATAAAAGATTTACTAAAAAATCAAGAACAAATAAGACATCATCAAAGGTGAGATTAGATGTGACTTTAAAAATACCTTGTCCGAAGGTTAAACAAGTTTGTCCATTGGCAATAGAGACAAGTCACATCTGATAGTTGGGTGAGATGATCAAATAAATTTTGGGTACTTATCATATGAGAGGATGTTCTTGAGTCTATAATCCAAGTGTCACTATGAGAGACTAAATAGGTTATTGTAGTTGAGGAGGCAATCACGGCATGAGAAGAATTTCTTACAAATTGTTCTTTTAACTTTAAGAATTCTACATATTCATCTAATCTCATGTTCACTATTATAGCATTTGTAGCTTTACTGAATGAAGATGTTTCAGATGTAGTTAAAACAAGCATGAAGTCCTTGACTTTCCAAATTTTCTCTAGCACTTCTTGGTAATGTGATTCGTCCTCCAATAATGCATGCATGATAGATATTTCTTGCGACCACCCTTGTCGTTGGGACTATGCGAAGTTCTCTCACCATCCTAAACCAACAGTGCAAACTAATCAACATTAGGGTTATGTATCTGTGGCGAAACCTCTAGGGCATTAGAGAAGGTTGATCAAGGACTTGATCACCTCCCACTACCTACACATTGATCTTGTCCTCGATATTGGGATTCAAGCTAGGATTAAAGTCTTAGACTTCTTTTGGTAATGATCTTTCATCTCTAGTTTCGTGTAAACTCTCATACATTATCATCATTATAGAAATTCTCATGTACAAGTTTTTATCTTACAATTCACTATCAAACTTAATTTTGTTTGGTAACAAGACTCAGCTCCCAACTCTCCATAGTGTTCGGAGCTGGAATACATTGTTACTAAATGCACCCTAAAGCATAGAGGTCAGGGGTTAAAGTACCTCTGTTCATCACCCAAAAATTGGAGAAGTGGTCTTGGATTGATCATTCTCCTTAATGAATGTTGAATATTTGTTTGTACATCTCGAAAATTCGAGAGATGTTCTTATATCTATAGGTAAGTTTTAGAGTATCCTAGATCTTTGCTAACTCAAGCATTACCACCATTCAAGAAATCAAGGGCTTTATACTTTTCATTAGTCATAAGATGATTGTAGTGTTCGCTACACACTAATCTTCTTAGTCAATGTTTTTAGGGTTTGGCATCGAATGCATAACATGCTTTAGTCGACAATGTACAAGGAGAAATTTATTGAAGTTGTGCACCTAAATGAGGTAATTTCTCTCATTGAGCTTCTTGAAGGTGCCACTCATGTTCTTGATGAAGACTTCAATGGGTTCCATGGAAAGTTGTCTGATCACATGAGAGAGGAAAAGATACCACAAGAAGTGTCATCATTGGAAGTGTTGTTGACGAGCTACGATAGAGTGAAAACGGTGAACACAAAGAGCTATGAAGTCTGATCATAGAGAAAGATGTAACAATGATAGCAACAATGGCAACAAGAGATTTTAGGTTTACTAATGCTTTGATACCAACTTAGGAAAAAAGATCAAAATTGATTTCTTTCTAATTACAAGGGATTACAAGGATTTTATACACAAGGGAATATTTTCAGAAAACCCTCAATAATGTAATATAGCAATAACTCTAATAAGAAATGAGAGAGAAAAACAAAAAGATAGAAGAAAAGGTAAAAATAAAAGAAAGAAGGAGAAAGAAAAGAGAGAATAAAGGAGAACTAGAAAAGAAAAAGGAGGATATGAGGGCATGTGAAATTGTTAAAAAAAAAACAAAAAAATGGTGGAAGTAAAAAGAAAATAAAAGAAGAAATGCCAGGAAGAAACAAGATGGAAAGATATTTAATTTTTTGTTATCAATCTCTAATTAATTACTTGTATTTTTCTTGTGTGAATATCAACATTGTAGTAATGTTGTTTCATTATAGTTGAGTATATATGATGATTAAATCTCTTTTGTTGGATGATTGGTGATAGTTGATTAGTATTTGTAGGAGTGTATTTGTGTAAGTCTTTTAGTATTTTTGTTTATACACCATTGTTACTAGTTTTAGTTTTTCATCTGTTATGTATCTTCTTGTATATCTTATTATAATTTATTTATACGTTAGTCTATCACAAGTTAGATGTTTTAAGTTAGGGGGAGTGCTAGAGTTTAGGAATAAATGGATCTTTTTATGAACCTTAGTAACATTATGTTGTAAGTGAGTTTAATTTCGCATTGTTTATAATGTGTTTGTTGTGTTCATGTAATCTTTATATATAAAGACTTTATTACTTATGAATAATATATCTAATTTCCACACCTTTCTCTTGTATTCTAACAGATACCAAATTTATCAGTATTCAATTGGAATTTGGGTAGATAAAACTTGCACTGATTTAGGAAAGAGAGAGAAAAAGAAACATTACTTTTTGGTTCACACAATGTTCACTAGTGACAAGAACAATTTTCAAAAGAATATGGGTTTGAAAGATATCGATGAATATCCTTACCCTCAAACAGTATATTTGGATTGAGAGGTGATTCCCAGGTAAACGAACTACTCATGAAAAGCCAGATCCAATTCATAAAGTACCTATGATGTTTAGACTCTATTTTGCAAGTGTTCGAAGAGAATCATTTTGTTTACTTGTTAGGACTGATTGGAATGGAGATAACCTAAACATTGTCCTGTCTCTATGTTGCATAATGAATTGTTAATTATCTGAATCGGTTTTCAATGACGAAGTTCTTTTTTGTTCCATGCTTTTTTTTATACCTTTGCAGAAGCCGCCTAAATTAGATGTGCCACTTGAATTCAATGGGAATGAACCAACTTCCAATCTCAAGGATGAAAAATGGGATGATGAGAGAGCATTTGTTTGGTCATTTGAGATGTGAACCACAAGCGAAAATTCTGAACTGCAGTCCAGGGCAGGAGAATATTGCAGTTATTCTGCAGTTTTATATGATCTGCAAAGTCGAGTAGAGGACACATAAGGGGACCTGGTATTGCTTTCACCATGTTGAATAAGAAATAATTTTGCCTGTTGTTATCTTGTGCTAATATATTAAATGTAAATGATATCGTGTGGCCATTGATTGCAATCGTTGAATTTGCAACAGCAAATCTATCCAGTAATGATTGCCCATAAGAATGATATGCGTCCATGCGCCACACGACCGCAATGTAGACACAGTTCAAAGGACTTGGGTAAGATGACTAATGGTGGATTAGTTAGTCTTTCACTCCATCCAATTACAAGGAAAGATGAATTCAAACTCAGAAAAACTATTATTATCATTCTAAAAAATATTCTGTACCATTGGGAATGTGATTTAATGATTAATTATGAAATATATTAAGTAGGTAATTTTGGTTCATCACGTGAGACGATGCTGAATCATATTTGACGGAATCCAATTTATTATGGTCAAATTTTAACCATTATCACTGCAACTAATCAAATATTATAATCTACTTAAAGGAATATAACTGAAATCTATTAAATTTTATCTGTAAGATTATGGTCAAATGGAACCTTGGTTCACTTATTCGAAGTCTACTTGATATTATTTGATCCATCAGGTCATTTCCTACATAATCAAAGTTATTTTTTAGTACACTTATAAGGTGCCCTGTATCTAAAACTAAATACACAAGAATACGGTAATTGCACTGTATATTATGACTGATCATGGCCGAAGCCAGATGAGGACTAACGGGGACTTTGGAACCCGTAAGATATTTTGCAAAAATACACTAATTGTTTGGTAACTCTCAAATTAGTCCTTATGGCTAAAGACCATACTTAGATACATTGTCATATTGTGCTCATTTGCTAAGTTAGAAACCTATGTTTTAATTTTTCTTCTTAGTTTGTGCCTGGTAAGTTAGAAACCTATTTTGTCGTAGGCTTTACATAAAAAAGATATATTGAATGACCTACAGAATTTATGAGATGCTGTTGAGATGACCTACTAACTACGCTTGATATTTATATGGAATGGAAGACAAATATAAATGTGAAGGGTTTCGATAGACATCTAACTTTGCATTTGTGTTTTTCCCACTAAAGTCAATTTCGAGAGTTAATGGATTGAAGTTGGGAGTAGTGAAATTAAGTTGCATGGTAACTAGTATGGTGAAAATTTATACATTGGGATTTGATGGAAACAACTAAAATCGGATGGAAACAGTTGGAGTTTGATGAAATTTAAGTCTATTCAAATCTACATATAAATACATAAGGTGTTATATTGAATGAGCGACAACACATCAAAATAAGAGAAGACACTAGCTATTTTTTGTGTGCCTTTTTGCTATTGTGTAACCTTGACCACTAAGCTGATTGAAGGGTTGTTTGTGGTCGAATCGAGTTTGAAATTTTACTAGCTAAGTCATGATGTACTATTATTTAGATTGAACAGTTGGATTGAGGATCAGAATAACATAGAAGTTGATTTGAAGATAATTTTAAAAGTAATTTATCATTTTAATTCTACAATGCACACTCTTAGGAGAAGAGTTCTGTTTGAGGGACGAAATGATGTTTGTTTGGGATGAAACCTTTTTGGTGGATTAAGGACACGTGAAGTTTTTCATTTTTTTGTGATTTTTGGGAGCAATAGAGTGATAATAGAATTTTCTAGAATAAATTCTATTTTACCTCTTATTTGTTTTGTTCATTGTATCGTTAGCTTAGTTGTGAAGGCATATGCAATTCTTCTTATCAAATACTAGAGCTAGAAGACTTGATTGTGTCTATTATCATTATAATAGATGTTTGGAGGTGGATTGATGAATCTCGTGATTTTTATTCCTTACATCGAAAAAGTTTTCTACATTAAAAATATTGGTGTGTTTGTGGTTTGCTTACTTCGTTTGATTATTTTTCTATTGTTTTTTCACCATCAAAAAATTATTTTGAAAGATCCTATCATGTTTTTCCCAACACTGACATGGATGATCTATAATCCCAAATTCTTGATATGCTATAAGAATTAATTAAGTGCCAATTAAGATTTCCAGATATGCGCTAAAAATTAATTTAAAATACTGGATGGGTTTGAGTAATTTCATTGTGAATTATATCCATGTATAGGTAAATCGCAATGGATTGATCTAGTGCATGACTACCTGATAATGATCAATAAGCAGTAATTTCATTGTGAATCCATCCATGTACACGCGCGCTTATCACAATGATTGACCTAGCTAGTGATTATCCTCTGTATGGCACACAGATTGAAAAGCTATATAGCTTTTGTTAAGAGGGTACTCAACTACTTGGGATCTGGGATGAGAATATATATAGACTTTGTTTGATAAAATCTACATGTTAAATGATCTAGTTAGAAATTCACATTTTTTTAGACTGACTAATTCCCAATGTTAAAATATTTTTTCTATTTCTCAAAGTTACAATAAAAAAAATATTTATATTACACCATTTGTTAAAATACACATTTTACACAGTAAAAATTTCTCCAAATTTCATTTTTAAACGAAACTATAGATGAAAATTATATGGATAATGTAAAGTAAAATTTTGAAGTGGCATGTTTGCATGGCTACAGGGACCATTAATTCTGTACATGTCCTAAATTAAGACTCGATCTCACATTAGATATGACCAATTATATATCCATCACATAAACCACCTAGCTCTACTTCTTCACAACCAGCCCATATATATATATATATATTTGTTTCGATCAGTAGAGTCTTTCGGCATGTTAATTTCAATCTTTTGTTTTAATATCTCTGAGGAGGCGGCCGTCATCTCATCTCCCAGATTCTATTCCTGTAATGATGGGTCTGGTCTCCGTCTCAAGGCTGGTACATCCAGTAGTGATTTCATCGCAAAGTTGGTAATTCGATGGACCTGCTGCAGCAAGCAGCCCTATCTTCTCGTCTGGATTATTGTACTGCAGAACCAAGGAACGACAATCTGTTCTTCTCAGTGCTTCCTGCAACTTCATCAGAACTTCCTTCATCGTGGGCCTTTCCTCTCCCCTCGTCGCCAAGCACTGCATTGCAAGCTTGGAGACATTGTCAAGCACTTTCGTCAATCCTGCACTCGTAATAACCTGTGGGTCTAAGATTTGCAAGAGCCTGTCCTCATTCATGTGGGTGATGAAACTCTGCACAAGACTACTTTTCCCCGTGCCTGGACCACTTGAAAACAGTGCATTCTTCCCAGTGAGAAGCTCCAGCAACACCACTCCAAAGCTGTAGACGTCGCATTTCTCGGTCAGATGTGAGGTCTGCAGGTACTCAGGGTCCAGGTACCCGTGGGTTCCTTGCACCAACGTTGTGAAGTGGGACTTGTCATTGTGCACCAGGATCGAGGTGCCGAAATCTGAAACCTTGGCGGTGAGGTTCGTGTCAAGAAGTATGTTTGAGGACTTGACATCTCCATGTAGGATTGGAGGGAAGGCTCCCGAGTGCAGATACGCAAGTGCCTCTGCTGCCTCAGTGGCAATCCTTAGACGATCTTCCAAAGAGATGACAGAGTGGAGTCTCTTGCCATGGATGTAGTGGTAGAGTGTGTGGTTGGGGATGTACTCGTACACCAGCACAGGGACCTTCACCTCCAAACAGCAGCCCAACAATTTCACCACATTGATGTGATTGATCTGGGAGAGTATGAGCATCTCCCTTGCAAACTCTTTCATCTTTCCATCGTCGATCAGTAGAGGTTTCTTCACCGCGACGACCCTCTTGTCATCTAAGATTCCTTTGTATACTGTTGCGTTGCCCCCTTTCCCAAGGATTTGATCGTCGCTGTAGTTGTTTGTTGCTCTTTCAAGCTCGGTGCTGGCGAATATTTTGAAGGTGGTCGCTCTGTGGGAGGATAGCTGTTGCATCAAGAAGAATCCACCGTTTTGCTTGAAAAAATCCCGCTTCAGTTTTATGATCTTTAGCATTTGAATACCCCAGTAGGTAAGGAAGACGAGGACCAGGAAGACGATGCTGCAGCCAAAGCCTGGGGGATTTTACACGGACAGACACATGCACATCAGTAGTTGTATACAAGCACTACATGAAAACATGGAAAATGTAACAAACCTAATCCATCGTCTTTTACCAAAAAAATCGTCATCTTTTATCCTTAAAAATCCATCCAATTAATGAAATCTATAACACTACAACTATACTACACATATATACGATATTCCGACTCTCTCAATAGTCTCAATAAATATAAGGAATACAATTAGGTTTAAAATATAAAAAATTCTTTCACTTATAACCAATTAGTTTTGAAATAGAATTTTAACATGTTATTAAATGTAAGGAATGAAGCTAGACTTAAAATATAAAGAACTGTTTTACCGGTAGCTAATTGGTTTTAAAATACAATTTTAACTGACATGCATATACATATACTTCTAGCAGTATTTTTAAATATGCCTAATGCAATCGTACATATATGCCAAAAGAACACAATTGTATTAAATAAAATCAGAAGCTAGCTAGTAGAGTGAGTACCGTATGTATATATCATCCATTCTTCGTTGAAATTGATTGTTACGTTAAGTAATTAAAACTGTAATTAATCATCAACAGTGTTAATGCTACTTGAGGTTTGCAATTAATTAATCACGCACGCATGTTCAAATTTAGATTTATATACACATCTAGCTAGCTAGCTATGTGGATCTCACATTACGGGTTAGTTCGTTTCACCCATTCCAACGCTCCGGTAAAATCGACTTTATGAAAAGTATGAAATCGATCATATATGTAATTAATCGATTAATTACCTAGAGAAAATTTGAGAGGCAAAGACAGGCCCCCGATGGTGATTCGGTCTGGCGTGCATCGCATTGTTTTGGGATCGTCGGAGTGGTGTCCCCGCCGGCAGGCGCAGTTGTAGCCGCCCATGGTGTTGCTGCAAATCCCAAAGCAGGGATAGCGAGTTGAGTTGCGGCACTCGTCCACATCTGCTTCCACGTACAATTTTGTAAAAATGAGTGAAAGAGTTCGTCTGATTTATTTTCTATACAAGCCTCAACATGCATGCATGCTTTCCAATACCAACAGCGTGCGTACGTACCTTTGCATCCGTCGTGCAGATAGGGATTGCCATGGAAGCCTGGAGCGCACTTGCAGCGATACCCGACGTCCGACTGGAGGCAGTCGCTGTTGGCGCTCTTGCAGGCATAAGAAGCGAGGTCGGCAGCGGCGCTGTCGCACGTCCTCTCCTCCACGCTCCAGTCCATCATCACCGGCATCTTCACGCCGGTGTAGGTGTAGTCGCCGGACAGCAGCGACGTCGTGAAGTCGAAGGCGGCCGCCTCGGTCACAAAGGCGAGGCTGCAAGGGTTGAAGTCCCAGACGTCGGTGTGGTTACGGAAGGACCGGAACTCGTTCTGGAAGTACTTGAGCCCCGCCGGTATGTCCGTCTGGCAACACCCCATGCCGGAGCAGGTGTGGTTTCGCAACGCCGTGCGGTTGCTGCACACCGACACGCACCCGCTTGCGAACTTCCCAGGGTCGTTCATGTACACCAGCGTGTCGCAGCCCGTCACCACGAACTTGTTGCGCGCCGCCGAGAAGCTTAGAGGCGATCCCCTCAGATTCGCCGACCGGATGCCGGTGTTCAGCGCCGCTCCCGTGGCGTTGTAGCAGTCCCTTGCGATGGACATGTTACAACGCATCCAACCCTCCGTCAGGCTTATCTCTAGAATCTCGAAGTCACCCCGGAGTAACTTGGGAGGACCACCGGCGCCGGCCGTGTCGTCGCACGTCAGCAGGAACCCTTCTCTGTGGCAACCGTCGCCGATGCCAAACGGGTATGGCACGTTCACCCCGCCACAGCTCGACGGGCAATCCGGCAGCGCCTGGCAGGCCGCCGGCGCGGCTGCTCTCGCGACAAACGCCACCGCATGCAACATCATCAACCACGCCCGCCCCATGGCCGGTGCCTCTCCTTGCCCCCCCTGGCTGTGCGTGCACGGAATCCAAATGCGACGACATACGCTAAGTACATATCGGCTAACCGCCACGCCGTAATCCTTTCCAAACTGGACTGGGCCTACAAGGGCCCAGGCCAGTCGGCCCGCCAACACTGTGATCATGCATATATACGAGGGTACGAGTTCTATAGATGTCTACAAAAGTTACTTCTGTAAGTGTCCATCGATCTTAGGATCGACGGTTGAAATTGAAAAACTTAAAAACACTCTCTTTCATTCACGTGAAATTTAAAAATACTCTCTCTCCTGTAGCAGCAAAAATTTAAAAACACTATCTCATGCGCTGAAATTTAAAAACACTCTCCTTTAACTTAAAAAATTCATTCACGTACATATAATTAATTTATCATTAATTACAAATACGGTGATTAAATTTGAAAGATGTTTGTGGAATTTTTTTATCTTAAATATTAGGATGAATTTTTTTAAAGATAATTCGATTTTAACCGATTACTGAAAAGTTGTTTTCATTAAATATTTTAAAACACTCGGTTTTCAATTGATTATTTTCCATGTGTCGTTCTGTTTAATTTCACGTGTGACTGTTAATTCAATTGTCTGGTCATTTAAACTAAAACGTCGCTTCTCTCATTACGTGTGAACTTATAATTTTACGTGACATGTACACTATAGCCCTTTGAATATTATAATTAAAACGCCGGTCTTTTAATTCAACTATCTGGTCGTTTAAACTAAAATGCCGCTTCTCTCATCACGTGTGAACTTATAATTTCACATGACATGTACACTATAGCCCTTCGAATATTATAATTAAAACGCTGGTTTTTTAATTCAATCGTCCGGCTGTTTAGAATAAAACGCCGCTTCTCTCATCACGTGTGAACTTAAAATTTCACGTGACATGTAAACTATAGCCCTTCAAATATTATAATTAAAACACTGGTCTTTTAATTCAACCGTCCGGCTGTTTAGAATAAAACGCCACTTCTCTCATCACGTGTGAACTTAAAATTTCACGTGACATGTAAACTATAGCCCTTCGAATATTATAATTAAAACACCAGTCTTTTAATTCAACCGTCCGGCCGTTTACAATAAAACGCCGCTTCTCTCATCACGTGTGAACTTAAAATTTCACGTGACA
>JAMKPZ010000808.1:0-102438 GCA_024699675.1 Amphibolis antarctica
GTAGATCCAACGCTAACTGACGTCCTTCCGTATTCCATTCGGTAACTTCAAAAAAATCCTTACAAATGAATCCCAAATCCCAAATCCTAAATCCTAAATCCCAAATCTCAAATCCCAAATCCTTGACGAGGGGACTTCCGGTCGACTGCGTAAGTGAGGATGATTGGGAAAAATGAATCGTTGTTTTTTTAAAATAAAAAAATTAAATAGACTACTTTTACTTTTACGCGGATGTCATCGGCGGGAGGGGATTTTTTTCCGCAGACTTCCTTTTTTTGAACACTCTCTCTCTTCATCAAACAACCGTTAATCTTTCATCCAACGAGTGCCTACAGAATTGAGTTCTGTAGACACCTACAGAACCATTAAACCCATATAAATGACTTCATTTTCAATAATGTCCCGCCTACCTTAACCTCCTTCATGCAAATATTTTTAGCTAGACCACCCCACCTCGTGCAGGCCCTTGAAGTGACGATCGCTACCAGTGCTGCTCCGGCGATCTGCGAGTGCTGTTGCAAGTAACACTTCCGTTGCACCGATGACCGAAGCTGAAGCTATGCATCGATGGGGCGATATTGCTGAAATAGTTGAATGATTTCACTCCCGCCATTCTTGGCATGTAGCTTTTTGAAACACTTGTGGAGATCTTACTTTTTGGATGTCTTTTTTATAAACTTATTATATAACATAATAAGTTTATATAAGTTGGAGATAACTTTAATTATTATATAATCTTACATTTTTGCAGTAATTTATTAAATATAAAATAACTTCTTATAGTAATATTTTTAAAAAAAACCCTTTCTCCCCTCCTACAGTAATATTTTTTTTAAAAAAAAACCCTTTCTCTCCTCCTCTCCCTACAGTTGTGGTGATCTTACTTTTTGCTTAATTTCAAGATAGTGAAAATTTTTATTTTTTGGAATTTCAATATTAACATCGATCAATTCTCTTATTGGTTGATATAATAACCGTTGTTTTAGAATTCTGAGATAGAGATGTACGTAACTGCATTGGTTTTTCGAATATAGGACAATTAAAGTTCGTCTGTGCACATTAAAAATTTAATAAACGAAAAAGAAAGAAAATAAAAAAATAGAAAAAATGTTAAGATTCTTTATGTACGTTAAGTAAATTTTAGAAAAATAATTTTAATAAAAATTTATAAATATTATATATTTTAACATTTCAAATATAATTTCATTTTAACTTTAATAACAATACATTGATAATGAAAATTTAATTACATTTATTATAATTTTATTTTCACAAAATTCATAGGTTAATATTTCACAAAAGTAAATTTCATTATACTTGTATATATATATCAACCATATTTATATATCATGGGTTGATATTTTTTAATGCATAATTACATGTATTATTCCATTTTTTAAAATTATTTCTTTGGCATTTTTTCATCTTCTCTGGTAACGACATAGAAAAATGACATAGAATGGAAGATGTTGTCGATGCAAAGTCAGGAGTTAAGTGATGACGCAAATTAAAGGGTGAGTAACGATAACAATGTGAGTGTTTGAAGATTTTTCATAAGAGGTGAGGTTGAAAATGGACTTTGATGTATTTGCAAGTTCAATGATGATTGAGAGTGTAGAGATTTTTCGAGCAATTGCGAGTCTTATAAAAGTTGAACAAGATACACAAGGTCAGGAGAGTATGTTGCAACAAAATTTTCATCAATTATAAGGATTTTTCTAATCCAATAGGTGAAAAATGTATTTATAATAACGGAAATTTTTTAATTTTTTTTACATTTTCTAGGATATACAAACACCTTAAAATCTTTTTTTTTTTCAATTTTTCATTTCTAGAATTTCAAGAAGACACAAATCCCCTTTGTAATAAAAAATGGAAAATATATTATAAATTTAACACTGATGAATTCCAAGGCAATAATATAAACATGCAAAAAAAAAAAAATTCTCATGAATTCTACAATAAAAGATAAAAAATATTTATTTGATACATCAAAATAATTTGTGAAAAGAGACCACTGTCAACCTCCAAGAACGCTGGGCAAAACGAAAGCAAATTCTGAGAAATATTTTCAAAATTTATCAAATTTTCACAAAAAAAATTTAGGTTTACAAACAGATCGATCTTAAAGCAATTCACTTATCATTAGGAGGTGAACCTTACGTACATATTATGATTTATCATTTGACATATTCTTCTCCGTTTAACTAAACCTTGATAAAGTAATTGACATATTATGATTTTAAGAAAATTCATCATTAAGAGGTAATTTTTTTACCAATGTAAGACTAAAGTCTATATCTTTTTTTCATGCTTTTAAACCAACGACATCATCGATAGTCTACTGTAAACTTTAGGCCCTGATCTCTTTGCTTTCCTCGAGTTGTTCTTTTCAATAAAAATAGATTTATCAGATCATATAACTTCGATATAACTTTTTATAGTTTTAAAAGAATTTATTCTAAAAGATCAGATAGAAAAGGAGATTATTTTTTAATAGATAACTTTTAAGATATGTTAAAAAGTACGTTAAAAAGTAAAATTTATATTACGGTGACACGGCACCAGCCGCACCACGCGATCCACCGGATACAAGCACGAGACAGCATCCGATGCGCGTGGTCCGTGCCTGCCGTTCTTCGAGATAATTGTGGCGACATGTCGTGGCGGACTCTCGGACACCAGTTTGGTTGACGAGAACAACGCATCGGCGTCATGCGCGCGTACGTAGAAAGGGGGATCGGATCCCCGTCCCACCCATGGAAATTTCTGTCTCATGTATCATTCGGAAAAGGAATTTAACTGGATCGACTTTTAATGGATATATATATATATATTACAAATGATCCGACAAGTTACCTAATCATATTACATATGTATTATATAGATATGACAACGATATGATTTACTGTAAGTGCTCCGTGTTGGGAAGTTTCTCGAGCGGCCTGTGACGTGGTAACGATGCACAGGAGTGTCACGAGCGTGACTCGTTGAATTTAACTTTAATTTTGTATAAATTTTTATATATTTTTATTATTATATAAAATATATATATAAATTATTATTTTATAATTTACTTTAAAATTTTAACTTTATTTAACAAAATTCAACTCTTAATTTTTTGTATAATACGTCATTGTTAAGGTTTTGCTTATTTTTAACTTCTTTCGACTTTTAAAATTATTTACGATGTTATTTTACTGTATAGATTTTAAAATATAAATTTTTATCATCTAAATTATTATACGATTCTAATTTTATTTACGAAAATAACTTAAACTTTAATTTTATTTAACTTTTGAAATTGAAAAAATATGTTCCCAAATATATCCTAAATATATCTAAAACCTCTTTCTTTTTTTCATTCACAATTTCTAGAAATACTCTTAACGTTACGATGATATTTACGTTTCTTAATATATTTTTTTTATTATCAAAATTATTATTATTTATCTTAAAATTATTTTTATAAAAATTATTATTATTTACTTTTAAAATACGAGATTTAAAAAAAAACGAAGCCTAAATTGACGGTTGTACTTATCTCTACCCGTCGCTGTGGTCTCACGCGACAGGCATTATTGGCACTAGTTTGGTGGGCCCCTCGTCCGCTTATTCCAACCCACTACCACTAGTTTGCGATGTGCTCGCCGACTAATCGTCCACGTCAGCGGTGACGTGGGATGACATCTGCTCTCCTATTCAAGAAGAGCAACAATTTTTTATATTGTCATGGTATTTTTATTTGAATTTAAATTAACAATTTTTTAATAGAGAATAATTTTTTTAGCAGATGCAGATTTTCATTTTTTTTGGGTAGAAAAAGAATGGGTGAAAGTGAACATAAATTTTCCTTTTCAATGGTTATAAACATATGTTAATATTTTTACTTTAATTAAATAAGTTTCCGCACTTGATATAAAGGACATAAAATTCACAAATTTTGTTAGGTTCCAATCACTAATTTTTAAATACATAACAATAACGAATATAGCTTAAATCAAGCTAGATATATTTTAAATTTAAAACAAAATAAAAAATTCTGGTTGATATCATGAGTAATATGAGAGTCTGTTTTGCAGAAAGGTTTTTTTTTGTGTTTTATAAAATTTTATACGTGATTATTATTATAAATTTTTATTTTATTATTTATTATATAATTTACCTGGTTAATTTACATGATGACAATTCAAAAAATTCACAGCAAACGTGGCAGAACAGCCTCTGGCCACTAACTGAACTATTTATTAATTTATTAGAGTTGTCTTGTGATGATCTGTCGATCGTAGCAACGCTGAAAGAGAGGTACGGATCTGTCGCCCCCAAAATTACAAAATTCCTCTCTCCCTGATCGCGTCCACCACGACTACCAAAGTCGAGAAGGTTCCGGTTTGGGCAATCGTGCCCCCAGAGGAAGATCTGGGGCTGGAAGGATGAAGGTACAGTGCAATGCGTGCGAGGCGGCGGAGGCCAGGGTATTCTGCTGCGCTGATGAGGCGGCGCTGTGCTGGGCGTGCGATGAGAAGGTGCACGCCGCTAACAAGTTCGCAGGGAAGCACCAGCGAGTGCCCCTCACGAGCTCGTCCTCCCCGGTCCCCAAGTGCGACATCTGCAAGGTTCGCCTTTCTCTCTCTCTCTCTCTCTCCCTCTTCCGATTCGCCTGTATATATTCGTAGTTGCGTAGTGACTTGGGGAACTGGTTTCGGGTTCTTTTTCGCTCGAGATTAGACAAAGTTATCTGTTGTTCTGGTTGGATCAATGCTGTTAGTAATATAATTGGTGGTATTCTATCAGAGAAATTGTTTACGTGCTATATCGACATCTTCTGAGTTAATTTCTCAGGCTTTTTCATTTTTCAAAAACCTGGAACATTCTGATTTCCTTTTGTAAATTTCTTGAAAGTTTTGTATTTTCACTAGTAGTCAATGGTTAAATCATATGTCCGTTTCTGCTGCAAGAATGACTAAAAGGTTCTTGTAGGAACCGACAACTTTTAGTTTTAATGATAGAAGCAATTTTTTTCCATCACTTTTGTGGAATCTAGCTAATGGGAAACAACCTATAAGTTTGTTGGGTTTTTATCTGCTCAAACCTAAGAATTAGTTCCTAAAGTATATAAGTAGAAAATTAGTAACTAATTTTTTAAAGCTAGGTTTTAGTTTTATAAAAACTAGTTTAAATTCTTCCAAATAGAAAAAAACAGCATTAAGATATCCGGGAGCTGCATGTATACAATACAAACGTCTAACATATAATGTACACATTTCAGCTTTTATTAGTGCACCTTCACATTGTTTGATAATTTATAATTTAATGAAAAATGCATGGAATTCTGTTTTCCCAACATAGCAAACCATTTCCAAAAGCTAAGCGATGTCAACTTCTAGAAGTAGCCAACACATAGAAGTTGCTTCAAATGTCAAAGTAGTTCCAAATGAACCCTTAAATGTACCTTTAAGGGAAGGAGAACTAAGTGAAACTTAAAAGGTTTAAGAGGTAGAGAAAGAGTGAAAGACAAAAAAAATTCTTAGCTAAAAATACTAAAAAAGATTTAAAATGACATCATTTAATGGAAGATTTAGTGATGGATAAGATTCAACAGAAGAAAGTGATGCATGTGGCCAATCTCATGTAGTGGGATTAAGGTATTGATGGTGGTGGTGGTTGTGTCAAACACCAGGCAACCTCTTTATGAATCTGCAGGAGCTACTGCAGATCATGCTCATTCTTGGATACTCGTATTTGTATTTCTTATGTCTCATGTTTGTGGAGGCTTGTTAACATCACTGCATCATCACAGTGTGTGACCTGCAGCTTTTACTTCTTTTAGTTTATTACAAAAATACTTAAAGTTGTAGTGCATAATATGTCCTCGTCTTTATTTCAGGAGGCTTCTGGATATTTCTTTTGCTTGGAAGACAGGGCATTATTTTGCCGGAAATGTGACATTGCCATACACTCAATGAACTCTCACGTGTCAGCTCACCAAAGATTTCTCCTTACTGGAGTGAAAATTGGGGCTAAAGCCTCCGAACAAGTATCTTCTACCAAAGAGCAGCCAAACCCTGTAGTTGAAGTTATGAAATCCCCATCAAAACAGGTTTATAAAAGTTCTCCTATGCCATCTAGTGAAACCTACCAAGGAGTTTCTAGCCAAGTGGATAAGAACAGGGAAATAACTGCAAGCGAAGCTTCCTACCCTGGTGGTATTCTAAGTGGAAGTACATTTAACTGGTCTCCAGAGGATTTCTTTGACTTTTCCCAGAATTACAGCTTCACTGAGCATGGATCCTATAAAGTATGCAATCCGATTCTAATTTATTGCCTGTATTGGTCAATTAAATAATTTGTTACTCTTTGGGCATCTAGTAGATCATGTACAGTATTCACTTATGAGTAGGAACTTATCATAAAGATAAGGAAAATTCAAAAATACCAAAAAGCTTGATTAGAAGGATGTAAATTCCATTAGTTACAATTTCTTATTTAAAATTACAAGTTTAACCCTAGTTATGGACGAAGGGTTGAAATTTAAAATTTATGGTACCTATACAAAATTATGGTATCCATGTAGGTACCTAGCTGCACTCTAAAAATAAATGCATATCATTATTAGTATGAGATTTTTGTACCTTATTCTGAACAAAGTTCTATTCCATTGTTGGTCTTTTTCCTTGCATGAAAAAAGATAAGTTTCATTTGAACTAAATGCCATTATCATGCTTTTGCACATTTATCTATTTATATGAGAAGCATGGAGCATGGACCATCTTTTTCCTTGGTTTTGGTTTTTTTTTGCCCATTAACTCTGATGTGTTTCAAATTGTAGTGTTCCACAAATAGACGGAATGTAATAGTGATAGTCCACTAATAAGTCCATCTTGTTTTATTGACTTTTGGAGTATGGTTTGTTCGTTCTGCAATTATAGAATAAGACATGCTTTTCAGATGTTAAGTCTCCAGACGACCTCACTTCTTCTAAACTAGTAGTCACTTCCACTGGTAGTTCTTAAGCCTTTTCTTTTGATGCACACATGTTATTATTGGCAGCCTATTGTTGTTGTATTGATGTTTGCAGGCTGATGGAGAAAAGCTGGAGAGTTTGGAGGGTTCTCCAGGCTACTCATCTGCTGGTGAAGAGTTGAATAATGAACTATTCTGTCAGGTTCCTGAAATATCCTGGTTGGTGCCTGATATTCCCTCTCCACCAACAGCTTCTGGGCTGAACTGGCCCAAAAGTTCCCATTGGCAGCTTGTGGAAGATTCTGTATTTGTACCTGATGTATGTTATGACTTCCAAGATCTGCAACAATGTCAGCGCAGTTCACCAGTCACAAAGTGTCGAAGGCTGTGCTGAATTTTTGGGTAATGTAGTCCTCGTGTATGCTGCTTAGGTACATATGTGATCATGTATATAAAACAATAAGATTTCTTCTTGCTTGTTACAGCTGTCCATTACTGCTCTTTTCCACTCCTTGCATTTATGTGCTTCAATGCATGTGAGGAAAAGCAACAATAGCCTTTAATTTTCTTTTGTTGCTGATTATTCCCTAGATTGAAAAACTTGGTACTTTCAATAACCTAAATGTTGATCATGAAAATTATGAAATTTCTATTTATTTTATAGACATTATCATATCTAGTACTTGGACCTGGTGGATGCTGAGATGCTCCACAAGATTTCCCTTTTAGATTGCTTGGCTAGTAGTGAGTTACATAATATGTTCGGATCCACCTATCCATGATAATTTTGTGGATACTTTCTCTCTCTTTTGATTGTTTTCTCAGATGTAATTCTCTCTTTGATGGGGTTCTCTTTATACGTTTAGCTAGAAGGAATTTTGTTGAACTTCTTTCGATGTATGATATTCCAGGCTGTTTCAAAAAAGCAAACAGTTGATTTCACTAATGTATTTCTTGGACTCGTCTGTTGGTTCACTGGCCAAGGAAAATCATGGATATATCTAACCGTGCAAATGATATCTGCAGTATTATCTTTATATGAGCGTGCAGTTGCTCATCTGTTGTTTTCATCGTCACAATCTGTACCGGAGATTACTTATCAGGGAAAAACATAGCACATGATACTCAACATCAATGACGTTGGTCAGCTTAAATAGTCCACTATCATGTAAAAAAGCCATGTTTGCTAAAAATATTTGTCCTACAGTACATTTATCTGTGTTATAAATTAAAAGGAAGGTTGCGAACAAGTTAAACTATTGGTCTAAAATTCTATATATGCTCATTTGGATATAACACATAATTATTTAAGATTGAAAATAGGAAAGAGAAAGAAACATTAGAATGAAAAGGGCAGAAGAAGTGGAATATGGGAAAGGTGAAGAAGTGAGAAATGAGAAAAAAGTGGAAAGAAATGACTTTAAAAAACCTAAAAGAATATGTGAGAGATAATATGTTATTTTTATAGAATACTATGCTATTCGTGTAGAATATTATGCATATTTTATTCATATAAATGAACAAATTCTTCCAAGTAAACAAGGTACCCAATTGTATGGAGTTATTTGGAACCTTCTTGAATTTTATATAAAATATGCATTTCTCTACCACATGACAGTTTTTTTTATGGTAGTGGTATTACTTTCAAAAAATGATTGTACAACACAAACCTTTTAAAATTTTGACTATTAATGAAAAATTACAAAAATTAAAGTTGTTTGTGTACGTATATAAAATGAGAAGAATATCAAATTTTGGGTATTTATGCACGAAGGTAATTGATATGAAAGTTTAATATTAATTTTTTAAATATTGAAATAATGAAAGTTATAAATAATTTAATTTTTATAATTAAAGTTTAATAATCAAAATTTAATATAACATTACATATGGTAGAAATTATAAAGAAAAAAATCAAACATGATAAAGAACTACAATAGTGACATTAGAGTTAGAGGAAGATGAGATCATTGGTGGAGATGGTCGATGTTGGTTGAGGAGGGGTGTCGATAAAGGTCTAATAGGGGGCATTTATGAAGGTCGACTTGAGTACAGTGATCAAATTTAAGTGTAATTTCACTTGAATTTTTAGAAAGTTTATTTGTGCACGTTAAAAATTTAAGAAATCGAAAGTTAGAAAAAGAAAAAGGAAAATTAGGAAATGAAAAGATTTTTAGGACTATTTGTGTATGTTTGTAAATTTTGGAAAATTAATTTTAAAAATTTATAAATATTTTATATTTTAATATTTTAAATATAATTTTACATTTTTCTTGTAATCATGAGTTAAATAATAGTTAGAAGAGGTTGAGTAAAATATACAAAATACAAAAATTACATCATAATGAAATTTTCACTAACTCTGATTCAATAAGTAAAAAATAACGAAAAAAATTTATATTTATAATGATAAAACAAATTTAAAAAAATTTCAAAAATTTCAAGATACATTGACATCTTTCACAAATCTTCTTCCAGAAAAGGAAGTGGAAAATGAGAATTAGAAAAATTGAAGATTTTACATTATAATAGGAAGAAAATCAATTTTTTATGATTTTCCATTAACACACAGATAAAATATAAATTTTGGTAATAAAAAATCGCCTATGATTTCGACTACCAACGTGTGTATTGATTTCGATTTTTCACCGGTTCACTCAAAAAGGGGAAATAATACGCAAGCTAGGGTTTAACGATCCCCACCAAACCACCTCTCTCTCTCTCTCTCTCTCTCTCCCTCCCTCACCGAGCACACGCAGCTTCTCGGCAGTTGTCTCGTTGTCGTCCACCTCTACGACGGTCCACCGCCCTCCACCCCCGGTGTCTTCTCCATCGACCGGGCAGTTCTTCCTCCTCCACAGGGTGAAGGCAACTGGCTTCGGACTGCAGAAACTAGTCCTTTCGCGACGCGTCGAACAACCTCCCAAACACTCGCACGTGAAGGGTATATGTTCTTTGCATCGATTTTGAATTGCTTTCCGGTCGTTGTTTAGTGTTCAGCAGAATTCGACCGCCGAAGTCACCAAACACAATCAAAAAAAAAAACCACACATAGGTTTTACTGGCCCGTAGCTTTCGCGTGGTAGAGGGCGAACCTTGATGTACTGATAAGTGACCTGGAGTTCATGGTTTGCTATCGTAAGACACAATTTCATGTATGGTGGTAAGGCATGTGGTTGGATATTATCCAAATCCAAATATGTGGGAGTCTCTGCATTAGGTTTATCATTTTTACGGTTTTTTCATAATCTCTAGACGTAACAGCTTCCACACTTTTTGTCAGTGGTGGTTCTATTCCAAGTCTGTTATCCATTGCAACGGCCACTTACCATACCATAAAACAAAAATCTAAAACTCGATTTTACAAAATCTTTTTTGGAGTAGATTGTGTTGACAAGGTTTGTGTCAGAAGATTGCAGAACGTCTATTATACGCTGTTATGATACAAAATGTAGTACATCTGTATCCAATCATAAGTTATATGTGTGGCATCTGGAAAGATGAAATGATTTCTCAATTATAAGACCAGTTCGACTTCAACGTTTTTTGACATCATAATAAAAACATGCAAATTTGTTGAAGTACATCAAATCATCATTTTATCATACCAGAGAGTTGTTAAAAACATTCTATTTTGTAGAAGGAGTTCAACCATTATATTTACTACTACTAGGGGGGGCTTTTTATTTCAACTGGTGTTTGCATTTGTTTCTCTTATGTTAATCTTGTCTTCAATTCTTCATCTTTCTGGTGAATCTGTCAATGCCATGACATTGTGGCTTATTTTGTATTCATTGGATTTAATATCTAACTAGTAAATTCTTTCTCTTTTATATTTCTTATGTTTGGCAGGATGGGTGATCCTACAGATCCATGTCCTGAACGAGCAGAAGAAGTCAAAATCTTAGCTAACGAAGCTTTCAAAGGTAAAAGTTGCTGTTTATGCCTTCTTATGTAAAAAACAACTCTTAAGTTTCAAATTTAGTGCTGCATGATTCCATTTTCCACTCTTAAGGATTATACTAAGATTTTCTGGTTCATTGTACATTATTCTAATAGTAACATCTTTTCCTTTTCATTCTCTTCAGGGAACAAATTTTTTCAGGCAATTGAACTGTACAGCCAAGCAATTGCATTAAACAACCTTAACGTTGTTTACTGGGCAAATCGTGCTTTTGCCCACATTAAACTTGAAGAGTATGGAAGTGCCATTTTGGATGCAACAAAAGCCATTGAAATTGATCCTAGTTATTCCAAGGTATGAGGGCTGCATTCTTCTATGTAATTGTCATTTATCTAGGACATCAATTTTGTTTTTTGACAAATGTCTCTTATTTTCTGCAGGGTTATTATAGGCGGGGGGCTGCACATCTTGCAATGGGAAAGTTCAAAGATGCTTTGAAAGATTTTCAGCAGGTATTTTTAGATTAGATAATAAAAAGCTTGACATGTAAATATCTTCATGGTGCTAGCCTCAAATAATTCCTTATCCCATTATATCAGGCTGGCAACATGAATCTTCTCTCCATTTATTTCTATCCATCACTATCTTTTCCATTAGAGTATATAATTTAAAATGTATTTCATTTTTTAATCATGTTATTTTTGATCTTCATCTACACCTTTTTCTTTCATCCAAATTCACGCACTCTTCTTGCTGGTGCACCTAATGGTCTAATTTAAATTTCATGTAGTAATCAAATAGGAAAATAAACTTCATGGTGTCTAAAGCAAGTAATCTATTGAGTCTCATGTAACTATGGGGAAGAAAATGCAATTGGTTTAAACAATTGAAATTCATGAGTCAAAAGTAGGTTAGCCAAACGATGGTTGTTGATTCAAAGATACAAGGTAACTTTTTTTGACATTGATGGAACCCATATTATACTACCAAAAAACTTTGAATGCTGTTAGGTAGAGAATGCCTAAAGTGTTAGATAACTCTCTCTAAGAAACCTGGCAATATAGGCCCATTACTTCATGAAAAATGTGTCCCTTCAAAGTCATAAAGCCATGCACAGGGGATGAGCAGAGGGAGTAGTAAGGCTTCACATGATCTCTCATTCCAAGTAATACACATCTTAACAAACACGCTTATTTCATTGGGTCTTTTGTCATGATAGTGCCTAGATTGTTAAGCCTTTTGGGGGGGAGAACTTGGCTGAGAAGAAGGCATACCGTCTGTTGCTCTGCTTGCTTCTAATGATGCTGGCCAATCCTATTGATGATCTGAGCTCGTTTCTGTAGAAAGTTCTGATCATTGGGGGCTACAATTATGGTTCAAATTTGAACGTAAACTTCTAGGTTATTGTGGAACTTTCCACCATTTGATCTTGATTGCATAAGAATAATGTGGATATGTCTAGAAGTGCAAAAGAGATTCTTTTGCTGGTATTATTACCAGTTTACTGATCTTAGATATTGGCTTATTCATATCACTCATACATCTTTTTTATTTATTACAAGTTGTTGATTCATTATTATAGGTTTGGCTTGGAAGTCCTCAGTGAGTATCTCACAGTAAGTTGACAATGGATTTCATTAATGACCAAACTTTTTGATTCTTTGGTACGAGTCACTGAATTTAGTGGGTCCTTTTAGGAGGCCCCAATGACCATAGATGTGTTGGCTGTTTATAGACTAGTTGTACCTTCCATTTCTTTTTCTTGGGTCAATTGCTTGTTTGTTTTATCAATTGCTTTGCTTGATGTCCCACCTTTTTCTTGAAAGGTGCATATATTCCTGGTACGGTAACAATGTCTATTCTCTTCCATGTGGCACAAGGCAAGTGGTGCATTGATCCTCTCTCTCTGTTTGTGTATGTGAATTTTCTATTAGGGTCCACAATTCTTATGCCATTTAGGTACTTAAATCAAGATAATCTACCATAGCTTGTATGGTTATGTACAATTACAATTATTTTGAATTGTATATTCAATATTTATTGGTTAACAAGTTTTGTTCCACTTGGTAGATTTTGATGGAACTTCTGATTTCATTTTAGTTGTACTGAAGTATTGTAAGGTGTCCAGGTGCCTAAGCAGTGACCTAGGGTGCCTTTGCTGCCTAGCACCTAAGTGCCCATACGATATTAATTTTTTAAAACTTTGTCATATATTTATACATAATATTTATGTATAATTTTATCTCTATTGTTTTTTAAATAACATTCAAATACATAAATAAGCCTAAGGTAACATCAAAATATGAGGTGTAATAATACTAGTATGTAATAATTATATATTTGTATAATTATGTATATTTCCGTAGTACTCCATCAAAAAAAATTTCTAGTTTTTTTACAAGAAAAAATATTTAAAACCTTAAAAAATACATCGAATTAACTGCATTATAGGAATAAAAATTTATAATTTACTCTAAAATCTTATAATTGATAAAAAATTTAATTATAGAGATTATGGAAATTCTATCATATCTTGCATAATTTTATTAATTTGTGTTTCATATATATACTGTAACCTAATGCATAATCTATTGAAATATAACCTGATATTTATTGAAATGTAACATGGTTTATTCAACCTTAACTAATTGACATTTCATGTATGATAATTTTCTAGAAAATTTATTTAGGTATTTTTATAAGTTTATCATAGCTTGTTTTATCTTTCATTGAGTTTCCAGTTGAAGGATTTTTTTGGTCATTTCCAAAAGTGTTGTGTTTCCATCAATAGAATTATCAATTCTCAATATGTTTCCTTTTTCTAGATGATCAGTCCTTGATACGATATTGATATTTGATACTCTGGTTGAAACCCCTATTAGGCATCAGATACTTTCATTGAAATCAATGATTTCCCCTGGTTCTAGTGTGGAAAACCAAACCATTTCTTGATCTAATATTTTGGATAGGGTTTTGGTTGGACTAAACCTATTTTCAATGGGTTGAATTGGACTATGTTTATGCTCTTGGAAGTTACGCTTGAGTGATATTAAGACTGATCATGTGCCATCTATATATTTTAATTTTTTTAGTGGCTATAAAGTATAAACAGGGGATAAACATTCCTAGGTCTACTTATTGAATATTTACTTATACGTTCCCTACAAGAATTCCACTTGATTCCATGAATAAATATATTTTTTTGTCCAATGGAAGAGATTTAGAGATGCTAAAGTTGTGGCAATTTTTTGTGCTATTTGCTTAAATTATCACTTTGCATAAATGACATAGTTGCCACCTTAAAAATGAATGTCTTGAGTTTTATTCTTGGAAACCTACTTGATGCACATTGTTGGTACACTTCTTTTGTAGAAATTCCCACTGGATTGCATATATAATCCTTTTAATTGCTGAATGGTACAGTGCAGGATAAATATTCATAATATGGTGATTCTGTTTTAATTTTCATTGTCTAGGTAAAGAGGATTTGCCCAACTGATCCTGATGCCACCAGAAAGCTGAAGGAGTGTGAGAAAGCTGTACAAAAGCTCAGATTTCAAGAAGCAATTGCAGTCCATGATTTTGAAAGGCACTCAGTTGCCGATTCTATTGATTATAAATCAATAGGTAACTTACATTAGAATTTTGACTGTTTTTGATAATGGTCGGAGTGTGGTCAAGATGTTGTGTTTGGCATATTTTTTTGCACTATGTTTGATGGGTGGGGTTTTAATTGGTTTGTAATAGTGAGGGTCTCTCCTTCCTTGGATTGATCATTCTGTTCAACCAGGTTTTGTACTGGTTCTTTCTTATTAATTTTAAGAAAGCATCCTTAAATTTTCAAAAAGAAAAAGGCATACATCAGAATTTGTTGTTGTTGTTGTTATCCTATAATGATATTTTTTGGTGTTATTAGTTATACTTATTAAAGATAAGATAAAATCGGTTTAAGTGGTTTTGGTCATGTCTTTAGAGATCAAGGAATATGGCAATTAGGAGAGGAGGATTAATTAGCGTAAAAGAAATTAAAATAAGTAAATATAGATCTAAAAATATTTGGCTAAGAATTGTAAGAAAAGATTTAAATTTATGTAATTTAATTGAATATTTAACTATAGATAAAATACTTTGAAGAAAAGGATTTATGTGACTAACCCTACATAATGAGATTATGAAACGGATTGTTGTTGTTGTACGTGTTCTTGAATGTTGACTACACTGGTGTGTGCATGTGATATTTCACTACAAGCTCATAGTTAATTCTCTTGCTTTGGTCTTGTTTTCTTATTGTCTTGATATGCACCCTGAGTTTTTTATCACCAAAATCACTTCTAATTTTTATTAATTTTAGTGTGAGTGTTGTGCCCATTTGATTAGTAATCCATCATTTTCTTATTGCTTTCCAATGGTTCTGCCATAGCCTTTAGGAACATTTGCAAAAAGGCACGTGAACTGTTTATTATTAATGAGTCTTTATTAATCTTAGTATGGTCCATGCATTTTATTTGCATTCTAGTCGATAAGGTGATTTCTTTTTGTTACTCTTGTGGCTTGCCATGGCTACCATCTCAGAGTGGCCTCTCATATTCTTGTGATTGATTGTCTTTATTATATTTAATTGTCTATGCCACTTTTTTTAACAACTTCCGCCAATTTTTTGGAAGTGTGAATCATATGATATTGTTAGTTTGGTGGGTGCTTTATTGTCTTCAACATTCATGCAGGGTATGTTAGGCTTTCTACTTTTGTTGTTTAAACAAGAATATATATACATTGATTCAGTTTTTGTTGATTTTATCTATTTTTAGTAGACATGTTCATATTTATTGGAGGTAAGAGTAAGAGCATTTATAACTGGACCCTCACCCTATTTTTGGTGAGAGTCTCATGCATTGGGTTTGTCCTTTTTAGATATGATTGTATTTACTATGGTCTTGTGGAAGAGGATGCTAATAATAAAGTTACATATTTATTATTCAATTGATCTAAGTTTTACATAGTATATTTGTACATGTCACATGGTGAATTTTTATTTTCTCTTCAAACAGTGGTTGAGCCACAGTATTCAGGTGCCAGAATAGAGGGAGAGGTTGTTACTCTAGATTTTGTAAAGAAAATGATGGATGACTTTAAGAACCAGAAATGCATTCACAAGAGGTATTCAGTGTGCTTGTAATTATTGTTTTATTTCTAGAAGCATTCAAATTTTGTATGTAAATTTTTATCTGTTTGCATGACAGGTATGCATTTCAGATTGTGCTACAAGCTCGAGAAATGCTGAGAGCATTACCCTCTCTTGTCGAAATTACAGTTTCAGATGGTAATCATTTCACAGTATGCGGTGATGTGCATGGACAGGTGCTGATATTTGTTTGCTCTAAGATTCATTTGCACACTTAATTTAAGTTCAATTGGATGATACAGCATGTCACTTTGTTTGAATACTTTTGTTATTCTTTTTTTAAAAAATTCATTTTACTATTTTGTTAAATCCTGTTTCATGTGGGTTCTGCTAACGTTGACATTCAGTTTTCTTTTAAAATTTTCTTGGCCTTTTTGTATCTAAGGGGTGTGTACTTTTATGATTCTTCACCTTTTGTGCATTATAAAAAACCAGTTGCTTTGATATGTATACATTTGTGTTCATATGGATAGATAGAGATAGAGAGCAAGATAAGTGATTTGAGAGAAGATGGCAAATAGCAGTCAAAGATAGGAAGGAGGAAGGGGAAAGGTGGAAGCTTCATTAGAGAAGGATAAGGAAGACGTAGAGCACTACTTGGAGCACAAGAAGGACAAGGATGGTTGGTTGGCGATGTCTCATGTGGAGCTCCACTTGGCCTAAGAGACCAGCTTGGGTGGTGGTCCCCTAATCAATTATTGACATGTAGTTGGCTGCAGAGATCTGTTGATTTGCTGTCTATTGGAGTGTAGGTCGTCAAAGTGTTACTTGTTTGAAAAGGGGAAGGTTGAGGACTTTCTTGTTTTATATTGGTTAAGATTTTGACCAAGGCAACTCATGGCACCTCTAAAGGAATCTTGCTTTCTTGGAAGAGTAAGTGACTTTCTTTGTAGGACCTACCTCTAGTCTCATAAAAAAAACTCTCTTGGAGGACCATTTCTTCTATAGCTCAAAATGTTTGAAGAATCTTGCAAGGATAGTATTGTTGAAAAGTTTGGTTTTGACTATTGTGAACCACCCTAGGCTGATCAACTGCAATTTTTTGTGATTTTTCAATTGAAGCTATGCTCTATGGTGTTGTTGGAACACAAGAGATATGTAGAAGTAGAATGTTATTTATAAGTAAATATAAAGTTTCTATATATTGAGGCTATACAGAGGGGACAAATACCATTTAAACAATGTAAGACTAAACTTACAATATACAAATAACTTAGTACATATTTTATTCTCACACTCCCTTTCAAGTTGGAACATTTAGCTTGCAACAACTCAATAACATAATAGACTTAATAACAACTCAAACAAACTTAACTGGAAATAACAGATATATAGAATAATATAAAAAAATCAATTGCTACAGTAGAAGTAGCAGCAATGACAATAATCTGAGAACTTTATCTTAGACAATTGTAAAAAAATTGTCGGATATAATCCAAGGCAAAAAATCAATTACTGTAACAGAAATAACAATAAAAGGTAGTAGTCTGAGAACTAGATCTCAGACAATAGTAGAATAACTATCAGATGCAATTCAATGCTATATAATAGGTAGACAAATGTTGCATATCCACAGAAAGCAGATAGGTGTGATCTACCCCTAGAATTTTTTTTTCTTGATTTCCACCCTTTTTTAATTTTTAACACATTTTTCTCTCCCTTTGTCCTCTTCTTTTTCCCATTTTTTCTCCATTTTTCCTTTTCTTTTCTTCATTTTTCCTTTTCTCTTTCTTTGCTTTTATTTTTTTCTTTCTTTCTGTTCTTTTTTTCTTCACGTGCTCACATGTCTCCTTCCTCAATTTTTTTTCCCTTTTTCTTCTTTTCTCTTTGTTCCACTCTATTTTCATCTACAACAAATGACCGTTGCTTCTTCAATGTAGCCCTACACGTTGGTAGCTTAAATAGCTGCTCTTCTGCTTAACACAACCATCACTATTGGTTGTGCCTTCCAATAGTTTCCATGGACTCTTGGGTGAAGGACTAGGCTATTGTTGATGTAGAAGAATGAACTGGGATGCTTGTAGTAGTTGCAAATCTGGGATCAAACGTGCGCTCAAGGGGAGTGGGCAGAGTGGTCAGCCTAGTCATAGAAAAAAGTAAAGCCTTGTGTTTCTATTGAGGACTTGGACTGCAAGTGGGAGGATGAGGAGGATAGCTACTTGAAATAGTTGCTTAGGTTAGGGTTTTGGGAGGGATTTCTACCCAGGCTAGGGATGGTGGGGCGTTAGAGTTTTAGGGAGAGTGTCATTGAATTTGTGGAGGAAGGGCTAGAGGGGTTGGCAGCAGTGACAGTGTGGCAATGGTCTTGCGCTGTTGAATTTTTAGAATTGCCCTTACATCAACAGTGGGAAAAAAAACTGGAGGGAGGGGGTGGGGTGGTAGTGGCAGTGGTGGCGACTTGGATAGGGTCTGGCCACAAAGGTGGTTGGGAGAGAAGGTGGATAGGAGTTAACTACAAGAAAAGGGGTTTGGATGTGGGAGAGAGAGGGGTGTTTGATGTAGGGGAGAGAGAGAGGTGGCAGCAGTTGATGGTGGTTGGTAGGAGGGTGATAGCTAGGGTTTCCCTCTTTTCTATCTAGATCTTGCACACTTTTGAACTTTCAAAACCTAAGCTCTAATACTATGTTGAAATACAAGAGATAGGTGAAAATTGAATGTTATTCATAAGTAAACATAAGGTCTCATATATAGAGGCTACACAAAGAGGACAAATACCCCCTTAAACAATGTGGAACTAAACCCACAATGGACGAATTACCTAATGCATCATTTATTCTCACAATAAGCTTCCTAGAAGAACTCACTTTGATTAAGAGTAAGTGGTCCCATTTATGGTTTCTCATGGGAGACTTCAATATGATTAAGGATCTAACAGGGAATGTTTCTCTGCAGAAAGTTTATCTAGCTGGATTGACTGGGAAGAATTAATGGACTTCTATTGTGAATCAGTAGTTCACATGTTCCAATTTGTAAGTGAGTCTGATCATTGCATGATCAACAAAGTCCTTTGCAATGGGCTTGGGAGGTTTTTTGTCAGTAACAAGGGAAAGCTCTTAAAATTAATTAAAAACAAGGGGACATGCACAAATGGTAGGTAAGTTAAACCAAATACAAAACAAGACCTACCGGGCTTCAAAAGGAAACTCACTAGACAAAAAGATGTAAAGCAAAACTAAGACCTACAATATAAAAAGGAACACAAACAGAGATGAACCAAGCTATGAAAGTATGTAGCAGCCATCAGGTGCTCAAAATGATCATCACGTCAAAGAGTAACCAGTGATTGTAGCCATGCCCATAGTTCCAGCATTACCTCCTGGGTGACCTTGTCTAATCCACCACACATGTAAACCTTTGACCAAAAGTACTCATGGAATACACCACAAAACACCATTTTTTTTCCAACCAATCTTTGCCACCAGATAGCAACGGGGAATGGCAAGCGACACTTTCCTCCAAGATGCATTCAGCATGCCTTTACTTGCCCATCCCTCCCAAAATTCAGCCATGTCTCATCACTCAAGCACATCCAATCTCATTCCGAGCACCAGTGCATGCTCATTGAGGAACAAGCAAATAGCAGATACCATTGATCCTCCTTTTGGGCCCCTACAAAACTTGCATATGTTGGCATGTAAGATGCCTCTTTTCTTGAGAAATCACTTTGTTGACATAGCATCATGTCACCCTTGCCAGGTGAATAACTGGACTAGTTGGAATCTAATGCTGCCACATATGTTGTAGCCCACCAAATCTCACCCTCGCATGGCTCATCACCCAATGCAAGGACTTGATAGTGGAACCACTAGAATTTCTCCATTGCCACCCTTGTGAGAAAATCTCTATAGAAATTAAAGAACCATGTGGATGCAGAAAAGAAAACAACTAGACAAGGTTGGATGATTCTGAATCACTCAAGTTTCTTTGGATTGGAACGTCCTCTATTATCCCTGTCTCAGAGTGCTCGTAGCACTTTGCAACACTCACATGGGTGGTAGTTGCAATAGTTGCAACAGAGAGCAGTGTTGGAAATAGTTGAGCTAAGGGAACCCTTTCCAGCCCACTTATCCCACCAGAAGCTTATCCCTACCCCATTCCCGACTACCAGATTACACCTACACTGGACCACCTCATCCACATCAAAGATTCCCCCTCCATGCATTGATAATGTTCGATGCCCATTCATGCATTTTCCTCTTGATAATCTCCACCTTCAAACGTGGTGCATTCCACCTTTTATAAAATCACCATAACCATTTCCCCAACAAAGCCAATTATTCTTCATGGTTTGAGTCTATGAATATTTTATCTCATTCCAGACAACCTGATATCTTCTTCTTTTTGTCAGCTTAAGTATGATTTACTCTTTCACTGATTAATTGTCTTCTTTGGTAAGTGAAGCTGCATCACCTTTCTAAATGCATTTCCATTCTCTGATCTTGCATTGATTGCCTTCACCCTATCTTCATCCTTGGAGTTTTTTTAGTGGCTTTCAATGATGGGATATACATATATCATGACTTTTTGCCGAGCAACTGGCTATCCTCTTTTCCTTTGTCTCTTTAGCCACGTGCAATTTCATTTCATATGATTCTCCATCTCTATGCGCTAGTCAGTTCTTCATTCACCTCTGTTGAAATGTACACAACTTCCTTGTCTGGAGATCATGAAAATTGGCTGTGGGTTTTTGTTTTTATGTTTCAGATGTGAACCTTTATATAGATTTGTGTTATAAGCTATGGTTGGATTGAATGATCCAAAGAAAGTTCTTCAAATCTCTCCATTTTCTGCTGAAGTTGGAGGCCATAGATCTGTACATTTCTTCAAATTGATAGCAATGAGATATATGCCTTCCAACACCTTTTAAAGAAATCTCTTCTGTTGATAAATCTTATATAACTTTGTGCCACCAAAGGATTTTTCTTTTCCATCTTATGCTGATGCATCTGATGACAGTGACAACTTGATTTGCATCTCACTTGAGCACTTCCTTTTTGTCTGATTTACCTTTTGTCCCTTGTTCTCTTTTTCTCAAATATGTCATTTGTTTTGTTTCTCATCCATCTACTTGACTAGTTTTGCCATCTTCTATCAATTTCCATTGATAAAAATCTTGTTGTCTTACCACTTGAAATAAGCTAGTGGAATCCTATATAACAGATGAGAGATTTTCTACCGTTCAGAGAAAGTCTCGTATGTTCCATAACATGACTAATCAGGCCTTAACTATTTTCAAATTTCTTACTCCAGGAAAACTTGATTGTATCATCCTGCTGCTTATTCTAAGACAATTAGCAGCATTGCATCCTCATTTAACTACCAATTTTTTTGCGTAATGTTCAAATTTTAGAATAAAATATTTGTTCTAGGTTAATGTTAGAAAAGTTTTTGGAACACTGCACCATGCAAGTTGCTATTATTATTGTTGAATAATTCATTCCATTGATCCAAAGCAGATTGACCAGTTAAAAATTTTCTATTCCGTGCCATCCTAACCACGTTTGCTTTTTTCAATTACATTTAGTTCCTAATTTATCTACTTCTGCAAATTGCAGTTTTACGACCTGTTAAATATTTTTAAGCTGAATGGACTTCCATCTGAAGAGAACCCTTATCTCTTCAACGGTGATTTTGTGGATCGGGGATCCTTCTCCCTTGAAGTTATTCTCACTTTGTTTGCCTTTAAATGCATGTGCCCGTCAGGTACCATTTCGAAACAATTGTGTCAAATTTCCTCATATTTTTTTCATACCTCTTGATCCAATAGTAACAAATCCATGCAGCTTTAAGAAAATAAATGTAAATTATTTTAAACTATTATTAATTATTTTTTCATGAATTTGATTTATAGTATGGGCTATTTTTTTATTTTTTTCCCAGCTATTCATCTCTCTAGAGGGAATCATGAGAGCAAAAGCATGAACAAAATTTATGGGTTTGAAGGGGAAGTTAGGTCAAAGTTGAGTGAAACATTTGTGGAACTTTTTGCTGAAGTTTTTTGTTGTCTACCTTTGGCTCATGTCATCAATGAGAAGATCTTTGTTGTTCACGGTGGTCTATTTAGTGTTGATGGTGTTAAGCTCTCGGACATCAGGGAAATTAATAGATTTTGTGAGCCTCCTGAAGAAGGTAAATGCTGTCTTTTTTCCTCTATTTGCTGCCATTATAATTTACTGTAATGTTTTCTTCAGATCATACAATTGCAATTGCCATCTTAATATTATGAACCATCAATATTCATTGCAATAAATTTCATTCAGTACATTTCCCATAATCAAGTATTTTGGGAGTGAAAGTGTGTGATCTTAAACTGTTAAAAAAAGGAGATTTTGATATAATGATTCAGAATCCACCTCTGTAATATTATGATGTTTGATAGGAAATAGAAAAATAAAAAACTAAGCTGTGCTATTTTCATAGAAAGGAAGATTAATAATGCTAAATATGTATTAGTAAATTTTATTACTTTCTCATTGTGGCCCCGTGGTATGTTACCCCATTTCATGATGCACTGCAATTCATATTTTGAAACACATAAGTTGCGAAATATTTTTATGCTATTGTCTCAATGGAATTATGATGATATTGGCAATCTGTCTGTACAACTAAAAACTGTATCTCTGATAAAAACAATTAGGTTTGATGTGTGAATTGCTTTGGAGTGATCCACAACCTCAGCCTGGAAGAGGCCCAAGCAAGCGTGGGGTTGGTCTATCTTTTGGTGGTGATGTAACAGAAAGGTTTTTGCGGGAAAACAACTTAGGTAATATTAGAATATTTCTTCTGTTATCAAACATTCAACCTACCTGCAATATTTTTACTCTGTGGGTTTATCAGATCTAGTTGTTCGTTCCCATGAAGTGAAGGACGAGGGATATGAGATTGAACATGATGGAAAGTTAATTACTGTATTTTCTGCTCCCAATTATTGTGATCAGGTACTAATACTATGTTTTATTGTCAAATTCTTAACAGATGTGAGAAGCAAGAAAGTAATTTACCGCAAGCTTATTGTCAATTGAATTTATGAATTTTTTTCTATTAGGTGACATAATGTGAGATTCTTGTCGCTTATTTTTTTTGATAAGCTGTTTCAGGAGGGCTATAAGTCAATGGTTAACCCTACGGTGATCTGAGATGTCTCGGAGTTGATTATTTTAAATCAAGCAGCAATATTTTGCTACTTTTAATCAGCCAAAAGTATTTTTCTGGAAGTGTTAACACAATTGGTTATGTTTTAGATGGGCAACAAGGGTGCGTTTATTCGATTCAATGCCCCAGGAATGAAGCCAGATATTGTTTCTTTTTCGGCTGTGGTGAGCAACCAATCTTTCGAAAACCTTCTTTGGGTTTTTACAGATAGGCTTTACTTTTTCTAAATCTAGTTTGCATTCATTTGTTTACTTTTCATTCCGTCAATTACACTTGTTTCTCATCCCACGTGGGTAATGCTCATCTTGGAATCGGAATTGATAATTTTTGGTAGTATTTTTAAGAGAATATGGAAAATGATTAAGAATATTTTTTCCGCTTTCTCCTTGGGTTGTAATAGCCCATGTTGATTCCTCTATCACACTTGTACGTGTCAAATTTTATAATGCAGCCTCATCCGGACGTGAAGCCGATGGCGTTCGCGAACAACTTCATGCGACTGTTCTCGTGATTTGCGTGGTGATATGCTCTTGGTTAAATGTGCATCCATTATCGTGGCTCATTTGCTTTGTGACGACAGAAATCTAATCTTGCTTCAAGATGTGGGCAAAGGCCGACATTTAGGACAGCGTCACGACTCTGATTGAAATATAATAATGTAATTTATGGATAAACATTCATTTATTCTTCTAGCTTAACATCTATGTACGTAACCTGAATAGGAAATGCAGTTTCCTTTTTTCTTTTTCCAATTTTCTTTTCTGATTCACCCTCTTCCTTGAGGATCACTCAGCTCTGATTGGAAGAGAACGCCTCAAAAGATTATTATTATTTCCTCATTCTCATAAAATTTTTTCTACCATTTGATATGAATTTCAGTTCAAGGTTAATGAAAATCATCATGTACCTTTAACTGTAATGGTGATTTTGTTAATATCTCAAATTCATTGAACTCGTTCCTCGTTCTCAATTCCTTTTGACAATATTTCAAGTTTCAGCATGCATTTTCTTGTATCTGCAATTGACTTACTGTTATAATGTTTTGGCATCACTCATATAGTTACCAAGGAAATAAGTACTCTCCGAGATAACTAACTTCATGCAAAATATCAAGACAGTGAAAACAAAGTTTATTTTTAGTTCTCCGAGGTGAAACGTGCTCTTCTTTCACAGTTTTGCAGGGTTTACAAGTACAAGATCATAATATGATATGTTCCCAACAATACAACACTAACAAATCCAATTCCGAAGTATGCGTTTGTTTTGTGGCTGAACCTGCAAATCCAAATCTAATTCTCCTTATGTAATTGTGTCTCTAGATCTTAATCTTTCAGCTTCTCTTGTTAAACCCTAAACTTTAAATTCTAAGGAGATCTTTCTACGTTCGATGGTACGATCTACTTATCTTTTATCTGAATTTTAGTCGCTCCTTTTGGATTCTCGATCTTGTGATCTTTTGTGTTGTAATCTAAATTTCTCTTTGTTTGCAGTCAATGTAGGTTCTTAACATGTTAAAACAACTAATCTCCAAAAATTTGTTCTGCGTTTCGTTTCAAAATAGTACGTAGGATTTGGAGTTTACAGGAAATAGTGTACCATTCTGTTCCTTTTACTGTGTAAAATAGATGCACAATAAAAATTTTACTAGTTTGTTTTGAGATAGACATTTATCGAGAAAACTTTTCAGTTTAACATCTAACGTTAAAAAGAAAGAAAGAAGTGAAATATTCCTTAAACAAACGTGTTTGTTTTGTCATCTCGTGTCATTATACTCGTTGTATAGTCTTCATCTATGACCTATATTATCAATAGCTAGGATTGCTAGTATTATTGCTCTCATTCCTAAATAATCTTATGCAATTGTTCCCCCTCATTTTACTTAATTTGGACTTAAACGTCGAAAGGTTCATATTTGGTGACTCAGACCCTGTGGGTTCCAAATACTTGTCTTAGGTTGATTGGTGTAGTTATTGTGACACGTATCGTTATTTATTTTTTGATGTATTTTTACCACTGTCAGCTTCCATTATCAGAGGATTTGTTCGATACACAGTTGATACCGAGTTCAAAGCACATTCTTCATATTTTTGCATCACCCAATCCCTAGTGGAGAGATTAATTTCTGCCTGTATATGTCCACTTGGGTTAGTCGATCTATATACATATGGCTTGCCAGCACTAGGATTCGCGCTCTTTGCCATGTTGCTGTCACCACCGGCACCTCCAAAATTCTTTTCATGGTTAATGGCAGCAGTAGGATTCGCTGACCTTGGGATTTGCCTCTCTTGATTTCTCTTCTAAAGCCACGAATATGAAGAAAGAAGTAGGTGTGAACATGATGGAACGGGAGGCTTCAGCACTGTGGTTGTGAAGGCTTCGAAAGACCAAGACCACAAGTAAAAAGAGCATCTCGTGTCGATCATTCATTTGCTTTCCCATTGCGTCAAACACATTAGCTTCATAATTTTTATATACAAATTTTTATTTCATAATTTACTATACAATTCTAATATCGTTTACAAAATTATTTTCAACTTTAACTCTCTATAATTATTAAAGTTGAAGTTAGAGTTGAAAATAGATAAACAAATGAATCCATCGTATATCTGTTTCAGTTCCCTCACACACTTCATCATGTATGTGTAAAGATCCTTTCTGAAGAGAACTACACATATTCAGAAATTAAGAAGGAACCAGCTGCTATTAATTAGACTGTTTTCAACAACATATATATATAGCTATCAGTAACTAATTCAAATTCAACTCTTGATGATATATAACATACGTACTCTCCTACCGATCGATTTCAGAAAAACAACAATCTTCTCCTGAAATAGATGCAAGCACAGAACCAAGATGGGTTAATCCTGAATTAAATGATCCTTAATCGAAGGAAGCTCTTCTTCTTCTGATATATTTTCTGGGAATAAGGGGATGATGTAGCTTCTTCTCATATAAAGCATCGACGACGAAGAATTTAATCAACAGTCATAGTCTACTTTGCTCTTCAATATATTCAAATATTCAAATATTCATTCAGTGATGGATGAAGTACTGGTGTGCAATTGGGTGGGTGGCATCTCTCATTGTGGACGTACGTATATACGAGTCCATGCAGCTCAAGTTGCTCAATGGCATCTTATCATTTCCAAATTAAGAATATATTCTGCAATTTTTATTTGCGTGGGTCATGTACATACATATGCACACATTCTGGAAATTAAAACACCGATCGATCACAACCCACTGTTTACTTTCTCCTCCTCTGATCGTACATGACATAAATATATATACTCGATCGGTTTGTATTCCTTTAATCGGTACGGTAATTTGCTTTTCCTTGGAATATTATTGACTCTTTTGTGGATGCATGCATCCACAACAAAATCTGAAATTGATCTTATCGATCGTACACACACTAATTAACCTTTTCTTTTTGATTGGTTGACCAATCGCATATATATATATACTTCATTCTGCCACTACCGTCTAAAGTTCCAATGCCACATCAAGCCTAGAGCATCACATGTACAGCCCCCACTAACGTAGAAATTCATGGTTGGGCAGTGCTTTAATTTCTTAGAGAAGTTATATATTTTCCCGAAGACTCTTAAATCTTATTATTATTATTTTTTAAAAAGGATTTTTTACTTGTATATCCTCTCAAAATTAAATATATATCTTGCATATCTTCTTCTTCTTTTACTTACATGTGACTGCAAAAGTAATTTTCCTAATTCAAAACTTAATTTGTCTGTACTTATTAACATGCAGATAAATTATTTCAGGAAATGATCACTAGCTTTATCATTGCATGAATGCGAATTTTATGTTAAATCCAGGCCTTAAAGAGATAAAAGATAGGCCAATGCTAGAATCTAGGGCTTCATTTGGTTCAGTTACTTCGCATAAACTTCTTACGTCATTATTATTATATAAACTTCAACATATAAATTTTCATTACTCTAATTATTATACAGTATCAATTCTATTTGTTTTAATAAGTCCAGTTTCATAGTTCTATACAACTCTCAGAGTTGGTTGGACCTCTCCCTAAATGAAACCTAAGTCACTCTACTTTATGAAAAAAAGATAGCAAATCTGACAAGCGGTAACAAGAAGTAGATTATATTCTTCCTATTCAAAGCACAGATCTCATCTGTAATAAATGTGCCTAATATATATCTTAATTCTGTGGGAATCATCTTTCATTCTTGTTCTTCATCATCCTGGCCTCTACTCAACCCACCTATATATATATTGCATACATCCGAGAATGCTGAACGCATATATCCATCCCCCCTTCACCATTGCTGGATCGATCGATCTCGATCAATCTGTCGACCATGCCAAGAGCACCCGACCCACTGCTTGTTACCAGCCGTGTGCTCTCAGATGTGGTGGATTCCTTCGCCAACACCTTACCTGTTAGTATAGCTTACAACAGTAAGGTAGTCACCAATGGTGTGGTGTTCAGGCCTTCTGTCGTATCCAATCAGCCTAGTATTCAGATAGGAGGCGTTGACTTCAGATCTTTCTACACACTTGTAAGTTCAACGTTTCTTTTTTCTTCCAAATTTGAATCAGTTGAATTGATGATAATTAAGTGAAGAAAATCAACATATATATATAAGTTTAAATAAGTTTAATCTTCATTAATTAAATGGTGAAGATCGAACTATATGTTTCAAACATGCACGTACGTACCATGTAATTAAAAGACCGCGCGTATATAATCCGATATCATGTACGTGAACCATGCATGCAGAACCATTTCCAACACCCCATCTAAATCTACTCTAATTAATATCATATGAAATTCTAATTTGAAATAAACTGATAATACAAAACAAGACTAATATATATGTATTAAAGAATGTTTGCTTGATGTTATCATTCAGATGATAGGTAAGAAAGATCGAATATATTCAAAGATGACTTATGATCTGTAACACCGCCAATCAGCAGAATAACGTTGACGATGTCAAAGATAATGGTAGTACATTCCTAATAAAACACAAACAAGAATAAAGACAGGACAAAGAGATGACTCTATTAAAGATGAGAACGTACAAACTTCTCCAATTTCCTTCTTCTCTCCGTCTTTGTCTCTTACACTTCCATACCCAAGATGGAAGAAGACTCTTGATGGAAGAACCTCTTCCATCTCTCTCTCTCTCTCTCTTCACACACACATGGTGGAAGAACACATGACTCACCCTTGGAGTACACTAATGACCCACACCTAAGGAGGGTGCCTCACTTTGAGAAGGGACCTCCTTTATATAGAAGAGACGCGCCCCTCTCCCTTTACATTTCACACACACATAACCTCTTACGTCCGAGGATCCAGCCAAAACAAATGCACGACCCACGACAGCAACTTGCACATGTCCAGTAAGACTTCCATATGCACACACGTCCTGCACTCCCACATACGTACTTGCATGCCGCGAGTCTTCCACAGTCCCGCACATTCGAGTCTTCCGCTACCGTGCATGTCTCGCACACGACATCATCACCATGAGTCTTTCGCAACCAAATGGCACATTCGTTGCTCCAATCCTCTGCCAATCCATCTAGATTCCACATCCGGATCAACTTATGAACAACATTTAATTCTACGAACATATTCAGATGCATGACCTGTGAACAACAAGATTCTAAGAATAAAGAAAAGGGCCAAGTGATCGATCGATTGATGCATGTGTTTTCTTATTAAGGTGATGGTGGATCCAGACGCACCTTCTCCGAGCAATCCAACACAGAAGGAGTACCTACACTGGTGAGTCTCCTATATATATATATATATATATATATATATATATATATATACACATATATCTTAATTCTGAATATATTAACAAATCCAACATACGCTTGTGTGCTACAAGTCATAATTTTTGAACTAATTAATTAATCTGTGATGTAGGCTAGTAACTGATATTCCCGAGACAACTAACGTGAGCTTCGGTAAGTCAGCTGTCAGCGTGCCCAATTCAGTAATTAATTAACTACTAATTACTTCCATGTATATATATATATTCTTTCCAACAACATCACATATATTTTATCCCAAAAATTGATTTCACTTATAAAGTCGGCTGGATCATCTGGATTCGAAAAACAGGTAATTAATTAAGTGATTAAATTTAATCGTTCAATTGGATGGCTGACAACTTGTACGCACACATGCATGCAGGAAACGACATCGTATCTTACGAGAACCCACAGCCAGCGAGCGGCATCCACCGTATCATATTTGCGTTGTTCCGACAGCCACTGCGGCGACTGGTGCCCAACGCACACATACACGGCCGTGAGAACTTCAACACCAAGGAATTCGCCGAGTCCCACAGCCTCGGTGCTGCGACCGCCGTCGTCTACTTCAACTGCGAAAGGGAGAGGGGCACCGGAGGGAGAAGGTTCACGTAGAAATTAAACTGCGCATATGCCGGCCGGCCAGCCGATCCATAAGCCTAGCTAGCTACATGTACGTACGTACTGATTAATCATATATATATGCATGTAATAATTAAGGTATGTATATGTAGAGGCTTTATATGTGTATGTACGCACTACATACATATATATATAAGCCTGCATATACCACGTATATGTGTACGTGGCTTTTATTGCATAGTATATAACAGAGAATAAGGTGCATGCAGAAGGATATATAAAGAGCAAGCTAAGGTACGGTGTGGAAAAGGGCATGCACACTGGGGTTAATTAGGTTGCATTGAATTAAACATGCATGCATGGCTTAATTGCTGCATGTGTGCAATGTTTTAATCACGAGGGCTTGAATATATTATTGATAATGCCTGCTTGTTATATTAATTAGTAGCTAGGGTTTTGCCTGGGTTTGAACCTAGCTAGGATTTTCTTCCTTCCACAAGCAGATAATGACTGGGATCAGAACAACTACGTTTACAAAGAAATAATTAAACAAGTACAAGAAGATAAATATACATAGATATGTAATTTCCAATTAACACTATTATAATAATAAGTATTTAATTAGCTGATCATCTACCAACTGATTCTTTACTATTAGCACAAACCTCTTTCATTGCCACCTGAACTCAAAAATATCGAAAAGAATAGAATATTGTTTAATTGATTCGACATTTTCCACAGTTGGATTGGACAGTACTGGTGTATATACTAAACCCTAAACGTAATTATAATCAAGCCTAATCAGCTCAATGAAAAGCTGTCATACTCCTGTACAGTTTCCACGACTGAAAAACTGCATGTTATAATTAATCAGCTCAATGAAAACGTAATTATATGATTTAGAATGCCTAATCAAGAGACTAATGATTTCCATCATGGTGTGGCTAGCTGTTAACGATCGTCAATAGCCATATTATTTAAATATGTACGTACGTACTTGCGTGGGGTTCCTTCCACACAAGATCGAAGAGCAGATTAAGCAAAAGGTTTGGGAGCAATGCTAGCTCTTTCTTTCATGTATGGATTTTGTTCTCCATCTCTTGGTGCCTTGCATTTAGAATATATAACACAGTTCCTGCTTCGTTATTCATTGAAACAACAATGACAGCAAATTAAGTAAATAAAATTTAAACGTAACTTAATTAAGCAAATTAATTAGGAAATGGAAAATGTGTTAAAGTTTAACTCAAAATCAATTGATAGTAAGAAAATGAGTCACCATAATATAAGACCTTATTAAGACCTCCATGCCTTGGTTGATGTGAAACTAATCAACAATCTACTGTACTTAGAGTGACCTCAAGTTAATAAGCACCCTCCTATACTGTCAAGGTAAGGTTTTACCTAGATCAATAAGTGACATACACATGTGTGGTTCTAAAATTTTGATATCATATTAAAGTTCAACTTAAAATCAATTAATAATGAGAAAATAGTTCATTACAATATAAAGACCTAAAACTTCCACACTATGGTCAATGTAAAACTGATCCAACAAAAGAAACCAGATTAATTAATTACTAGAAAAATTAACACACTACCCATAAATGTATATATACCTTGTGAAAACCAAAACAGAAGAACCATAGAAGAGGTTCGGCCTAAGCAAAGGGTAGAGGAACAAAAACCCCACCATGGTCGAAGAAATAACTAGAATTGGCCGGAAAAGGTTTGAATAAACAAAATAGGAAGAAGAATGGATCGATGTGGTGATGAAACCGAGAACACTTGAAGAAACAATGCTTTCACAAAGAGAATTAATAGAATGTCGAACTGTGCAAGTCCGAACTTTGATCTCAACACTTACCATAATCACCATGAATCCATCATTATAACTCTACGATCATATAACAACAACTGAAAAAGTTCAATGTTCAAATTATAACCACAAAGGAAACATATATATCAAGTCAAATTGATTTAACGAAGGATTTGAAAAAAATGTCAAGTCGAGTCGAACTGGCGTCAAAACAAAGGACGTTAAGCTCAACAAGCCCTTGGGTATAACAAGGCCCAGGCGTAAGAGGCTCGGATAAGGCCCAACTTGGCATACGGGATATGGCCCACGTTTTCACTTGTAACTAACTTTAACATTATCGTCCTGGAACAAATCCTTATCCTCCTTCACATTAATTGAAAAACAGAAAATACGAAACGCTTGGAACGAACGTGTGGCACTGCCGATGAAAAACAACCCCATCTCATCCCACTCAACGAAGGCGAATCCTGACCATCCACGTGTCCAAGCCAACATTCGCCGGAGGCGCCGGTTTCGTTGCCCCCGTGCTGCACCACCTCCACCACCACCACCGCCGCCCCGGGCATCTGCCCTCCCTTTCTCGTATCTGCGATCTTTCCCAAATCCCTAGCTCTAAATTGGCCGCCGCTGGAAACTACCCTTGGTGGACGGAAGGCATGGTCGCCGTTCCTCCTCCATTCGTCGTTTGATCTGGCCGTCGTTCTCATTAGCGGCGGTGGTCGTTGTGGTCAGTGGAAGGTTCGTTTTCATTATCTGGCTTGCCGTCTGATTTGTCGGTGGATTCCCTGCTGGCAAGAGAAAGAAGAGTTACTTCTGGTGATCGAATCCAAGGAAGCTGTCGCAAGCGAAGATGATGTCCCGATCGTACACGAACCTCCTCGATCTCGCAACTGGGAACTTCCCGTACCCGGTGAGCGTCGGGAGGACGAACCGGCGGATGTCCCGGGCCATGACGGTTCCGGGAATGCTGTCCGAGCTGGAGGAGGATCAAGGCAACAGCGTGGGGTCCGACGTGCCGTCATCGTTGTGCCAAGAACGGATCATTATCGTCGGGCACCAGCTCCCCATCCGCGCCAGACGCCGTCCGGACGGCTGCGGGTGGTCCTTCTCCTGGGACGACGAGTCCCTCCTCCTCCAGCTCAAGGACGGTCTTCCGGACGACATGGAAGTGGTCTACGTCGGCATCCTCCGCGTCGACGTCGACCCGGCGGAGCAGGAGGAGGTGTCCCAGACCTTGCTAGAGAGGTTCAAGTGCGTCCCCGCCTTCCTCCCCCCGGACACGTTCGAGAAGTTCTACCACGGCTTCTGTAAGCAGCAGATTTGGCCGCTCTTCCATTACATGTTGCCCTTCACCCCTGACCACGGCCGCCGATTCGACCGGGTGCTCTGGCAGGCCTATGTGGCTGCCAACAAGATCTTCTCTCAGAAGGTGATCGAGGTGATAAATCCCGAGGACGACTACGTCTGGATCCACGATTACCATCTCATGGTGCTGCCCACGTTTCTTCGGCGGATGTTCAATCGCGTGAGGATGGGGTTCTTCCTGCATAGCCCCTTTCCGACGTCGGAGATATACCGGACCCTCCCCGTTAGGGAGGAGATCCTCAAGGCATTGCTCAACTCCGATTTGATTGGATTCCATACCTTTGATTATGCGCGACATTTCCTGTCCTGTTGCAGCAGAATGCTGGGGCTCGACTACGAGTCCAAGAGAGGGTACATTGGGCTGGAGTACTTTGGGCGGACCGTCGGGATTAAGATCATGCCGGTTGGTATTCACATGGGGCAGCTAGAGGCTGTGCTCCGCCTTGCGGACAAGGAGTGGAGGGTTTCGGAATTGAGGCAACAGTTTGAGGGGAAGATGGTGCTTCTCGGTGTTGATGACATGGACATTTTCAAGGGAATCAATTTGAAGCTGTTGGCATTCGAGCAGATGCTGAGGTTACGCCCAAGCTGGCAAGGGAAGGTGGTGCTGGTGCAGATTGTCAATCCGGCAAGGGGCCGTGGGGGGGATCTTGAAGGGATCCAAGACGAGATAGGAGAGAGTTGTAAGAGGATTAATGAACAGTTTGGTAGTGATGGATATAAACCTGTTGTGTACGTTGATCGTCTTGTCTCAATCGAGGAGCGGATCGCCTACTACACGATTGCAGAGTGTGTGATTGTCACTGCAGTAAGGGATGGGATGAATCTCACACCTTATGAGTACATTGTATGCAGACAGGGAATTGAAGGGTCTGAGTTGAGTTCGGAATCCAAGGGATCCAGAAAGAGTATGCTAGTTGTTTCGGAGTTCATTGGATGCTCTCCTTCTCTTAGTGGTGCGATACGGATCAATCCTTGGAACATTGAATCCTCAGCAGAGGCTATTAACGATGCAATCTCAATGAAGGACTCAGAGAAGCAGCTCCGGCATGAGAAACACTACAGGTATGTCAGCACACACGATGTAGCCTATTGGTCTAAGAGCTTCATGCAGGACATGGAGCGGACATGTAAAGATCATTTCAGAAGGAGGTGTTGGGGTATTGGATTGGGTTTTGGCTTCAGAGTGGTGGCCCTTGATCCTACCTTCAGAAAGCTCAATATAGACGAGATAGTCTCAGCGTATGACAGGGCAGAGAGCAGGGCTGTGTTGCTGGACTATGACGGAACAGTGACACCACGTACCTCTATCAACAAGACCCCAAGTGAGGAAGTCATCTCAATTATGAACTCCCTCTGCAAGGATCAGAAGAACATGGTATTCATTGTGAGTGGCAGAGGGAGAGAGAACTTAAGCAAGTGGTTTTTGCCATGTGAGGAGCTGGGGATTGCAGCGGAACATGGATACTTCATGAGGTACAATTTATCACAGTCTATCTAATTTTTTTAAGTGTCATCAACTTCCCTAGAATATACTGTGAACAGAGGTTCAAATATCTTTGTTTTTCCAAATTTGACAGAGCGTTGATGATTCTTTTAGGAAGGGTTTTGTGTCTATTTGAAACCAAAAAAATGAAAGTTTTTCTTCCAATTTTTTTTTTCAAAATTATGGTATTTGTGCATGTTTTCTATTGGAAAGGAAAATTCTTTTTCTTTCTATGTAGGTGTAAATTGTTTCTTTACTTTTTCAACAATCAAGGTAGAATTTTATGCAAAATATTCTCTTACTCTCACACTTATATAAAGACCCTGTTTAAGTCAAAATTAAAAAAAATAAAATCTTATGATCTCCATTAACTTTTGATATTGTTATGGCTGATTTTTCTTTTGAATTGTCTTAGTCAAAACAACTGAATTCTAATTTTGGAGCATCCACAGGTGGACTTCCAATGAAGAATGGCAAACATTTGCTCCAAGTACAGATTTTGGGTGGAGGCAGATGGCAGAACCTATAATGAAGCTCTATACAGAATCTACGGATGGATCATCAGTTGAAGTCAAAGAGAGTGCCCTAGTGTGGCACTATCAGGATGCTGATCTAGGGTTTGGATCGGCCCAAGCAAAAGAGATGCTAGATCACCTGGAAGGGGTCCTAGCAAATGAACCAGTGAAAGTGAATAAGGGACAGTTTATTGTTGAAGTTAAACCTCAGGTAAATTTTTCTTCATCTTCAATTAACAGAACCTAATTTCTTAAAAATTGTCTTGCAATTATAATACATATGTTTTGTGTCTTAATTCAATGCTGGCGACTTGAGGACTAGAGAAACCTAGCATCTTGATGTGACCAATAGAAGTCTTTGTGGCTTTGAGGGGTCCTTCAAGCCACGAGATGGTCATCTATGTCAGGGATGCTTGCCAGAACATGTCATCACGTGCAAAGGGGAAGGTGTTGGTGGGAGCTCTAGATGGGTGTGGAATGACTACAAGGTTAGTGATGGACTTAGAGGGGGTTTAGTGATGGTGAATGGAGACTTCAATTGACAATGCTTCACTCACTAGAAAAGGTGCTGCCAGGAGGTGGTGGAGGCTTGATCAGTGTCTTCATTGGCATTGTTTGTTTGGGCATTTTAGGAAAGTGGGTTGAATTTTATAATTTTCGAAAAAGTATACGATTTACGATAAAAATGTAATGATATTGGTTTGATTTTATGAATAGTAAAAAATATAAAAGTTGTTTAGTAAATGATACTGTAGAACGTTGTAGTACATAATAAAAAACGTGATTGCATAGTGATAAATGTTTAGACAAATAATACCATTGTCTTGACTTAAGCCATTGAGCAACTAAATGTGGGGCCCAATAAGGTGTCAATGGTGTGGCTCAAAGGGATATCATGCATCTACTTGCTTAAGTGGAAGGGACCTGCAATTGACTAATGACCTCTGCAAACTAATGCCAAGGTGCTGATTGAGAGAGGGTGGTGGGCTCTTCACCATTGGCATTCTTTGAAGGGAGTCCTCGAATATCAAATGGGGGTATTACCCAGTAAAGTGCATGGTTTATGAGGTGTTAGATGTGAGGGAGAAGAAAGTTGTTCACTGTCTAATCATAGCTGGGGCCCCTACTGTTAGTGGATCGGCTGTCAATATGGTGATGCTTTGTTGGTCAAGCTCCCAAATGCTAGCTGGGGAGGAGCTTTTGCGAGAGAGAGTTTCAGTGTCAGAGGTCTCAAGCCTAAAATGGAGTGCTTGGACAATAAAGTCCGAAGCTTGAGAAATGACAAGGAGGCTTTGTTGGATCTAACTTAACTCTACTCTCCATTCTAGTCCCCATAAGAAAGGGATGTCTCCAAGTGGCTAGATTCACTGATAGTACCAAGGGTGGCATCTTTGGGTATGAATCTTAAAGGACAAGCAAAACATTTCAAGAGATGGGCAGACTTTGTACTTTAGGAAGAGCAAGATCAATAAATCGTGGCCTTCTGAGAGTTGGGTTTTGTTATTCAAGATTTTTAATGTACTTTTTGGAAATTTTTCTATTTCTTTTTCAAGGGGCTGTTAACATACTTTGGGAGGGGGGTCTTCTGTCCTATAGATTATACCTTCTTTTTTGTCTTAGATTTGTATGTAAGACAGCTTTCTTTCTTTTTAATGAAATTCATCCTACACTTCTCAAAAAAAAAGATTTGTCTCATGATTAAAGAATAACTCTTCCTTGAACTACACTCTGGATTTTAGGCATTCTCTTTGTTGGCATGAATTTCAGAGAGCTAGGAGTAACTAGGATTTGCCCTAATATATTTTTGGGAATTACATTCTTGAGTGTTTAGTCAGAGGCTGAACATACACAAAATAATGTTAATCCATGGAGTTTTTTTTGCTATGCCAATTATGATTAGCCTTACGTCCATGAATGGATTGGTGGCTTCTTAAGATTTGGAACCATAATCTTTAGAACTCTTGCAGATATCAATAATATGTGCTAAATGTTTCAGAAAATGTAGATATGCTTAAGATGTCATAGCTGAAAAAGATCAATCGAACTGTACGTTTTATATCCAAAGTCTGAGCCGATACTTTTCAGGTCAAACTGACTGAATTTCAATATATGAAAATGTGTACTTGTTAAATTATTTTTTGAGCAGAAATGAAATCTAATACGTGTCTCCATTCACTTACACTATATCCAGGTTGATTTTCTAGATGAACCCTGAAAAGATGGTATTTCTTGCCTTTTCTTTTCACGCGTTAGTGTTTTTCCTGCCTTTGGCATATCTATGTATGCTGTGTAGGATATCAACACTTGCATTATTATGCTTGTGATGACAGATGTGTACCTCTTTCTGCATGTATGCAGCAATGTTAGTTTCATACGTGCGTACATTTTGGATTCCATGAATCATTATATTGAAGTGTTTTGTGGCATTTATTGTAATCCTTAGGGAGTCAGCAAAGGTTTAGTTGTGGAGAAAATCCTTTCCAGAATGGCAGATAGGAGGAAGCAAGCTGATTTTGTGTTGTGCATCGGTGATGATAGATCTGACGAGGACATGTTTCAGGGCATTGAAACGATGAGAAGGGATTTAGTCTCCCCCAGTGCATCAGTCTTTGCGTGCACAGTTGGGCAGAAGCCAAGCAATGCCAAATACTACTTGAATGATGCCAAGGAAGTTGTGATGATGCTGCAGGCCCTTGCACAAGCCTCATGTAAAACACCAGGCCGAGAGAACGATCGTTCTCCCAGTTCCACCTTTAACTCGAAAGAGTTCTCTTTAAGTGCAGATCCTAACCAAAGTGCAGGTTAGCAGAGAAGCAAGTGTTTTTGACGTTCAATTGCTAGTTGGCACATACCGTCGCCAAGAGATAAATGCATAGAAAGAGGTAATACATCAAAATGATCATGGCTTGAGATATATGTACTGTTATTGACATTGACTATTCGTTCTATTACATTCAAAATAAAGTTCCATGCTGTTGATGAAGTGGATGTTTGTGAGCTCGTTGCCGTCAGGCTTGGGAGATCTCGACCCATTTCTAACGTAGGTTATGAGAGTCTGAACTATCACAATAGGAAACGCAATGCCTGCGCATCGTCTGGGAGAGATTCACTGTAATTTTTTCGTTAAAAAAAGAATTCTATAGGTAAATGCCACGTTACAGCACATTTCTCTTCTTTAGAATGAATCGATGATCTTTCATTTTCTGATAAGAACTGTGTTATAGGGAAATTTGTTGCAAATTTTTTTTTAAAAAAAAGGACCAAGAAGAGTGTCGGATTGTTTGAGCTTACAAAGCATTCTAAAGAACAAAGAAGCATGGACAAATGACATGCAAAGCAACATAAGATAGAGCTAACGATGCCCCAACTTGACATGCAAAGAAAAGTTATTTCTCAATTGTGTTTTATTCAAACACAATTTTTCCTCAGAAGATCGCACGTCAAACGGTTATCACACAGAAAAATATAACATTCGGGTGTTTATTATGTTACATTTAGCATTCGATACAAGATAAAACAAAAGTTATTAAGAAAAAAGTATAAAGCTAGATGTGTGCTATTTACCAAACCTAGATGTCTTAATTTGATCATTTCGGCAATGCATGAAACCATCTACGTAACAAGAGGAAATGAAATTTTTAATCTCTTCTTTATTTGATTTTTCTTCTATTTGAAAATTTAAACCATATAAGATACTTTTCTTAGAATTTGAATATGATTCAACGGCATTATTCACTTTCCATACGTGGAAGAGTTTTTACACGCGTTTGCCTTTCAGCAATATCAAGCAAATATTTTTACTGAATTCCCTGAGCATTGTTTTTCGTTTTCTTTTCAAAAGCGTTCACATCCGTACTCAGCCAAAAAAGACAGTAATAAACTACACTGCGTTTGCAGAGACTAATCGGAGGCCACACCGTGTGCCACATATTGAAACCTCTTGTTGAGTAAAATTGGTAAGGCGACAACGACGAAATCGGTGAAATGATGAAGTTGGGTAGAATATGATCCGTGAAAATTCTGCAGTACTAGCAATTCATCGTAAACCTTGAGCCACTGGTGCCTGGGTACATTTGTAACGACAAAAACAAGTTTAAGTAGCTCGTTCTTCAATTAATTCTACAGCAAGACTTGTGCGCTTGAGTTCGGTGACGATTATACCGCGTCATTCAGATTCCCTACTGCAATGTTGTTCAGCCACCTCTTCGGCAGAACTCCTGCAATTCACAACGCATTGAAGAAAATTATACTTGTTAGATAGGCTAACCTTTTAGGCAGTGTACTTTTATGGATCCAGTAGTCTGGTTCGTGGACGGTTGTCCTGAGCCATAACTTTCGAGAGAAACGGATGCAAGAAATTTCAGTAGCTAGAGTTCATGACATCATCATAATTCATAAAAATGAGACATTTATCATGTGATACGGAACCCTATTGAATATCTTCCACAAGAAATTTGAATGACAATTTCAACATCACAACAAAGCCTCCAAAAGCTTACCCCTCCGGATAAGAACTGTTATTGTCTTCTTGTGGGGATTTGCTGCCAGAACTACCATTTCTCGTGGGACTATGTCTGTCAAAATGGGACAAATATTATATTCAAATCAACATTGTGAACAATCAGAGAAAATAAATTACACGGAGGGCTTTATCAAATTATGCCAAACCACATCAGAAATATGGACACATACCCAGCTGCATAGGTACCAACTTTGTCAACATTGTCAGGTCGAGGAGACCTGTTGAGTACAGGGGATTCATCTCTGCAAAAAAGACAAAAAATGCCTAAACCTTTCTGTCTAGAAACAATACGAATGGTAAACCAAAACATCCATTCATATATTTTAAACAGTCAGAAATTACAATATAGTGAAGGTTTCCCTCAGAATATAAAAGCATTACCCGTCTGCTAAGGAACCAACATTATCACGTAGAGAAGACCTGCTATCATCCCGTAATATAGGGGATGAATCTCTGCACAATAGACAAAAATAAAAATAAACCAATCTGGCAAAACCATGTAAAGAATAGCAAAAAGGATGCTAAAATATCCATTACCACACATTTAACAAAACAGAAATTTCAGTAAAATGTGAATGCTTTCAAAATTCAAACACATACCCATCTGCATAGGAACCGACCTTGTCAGCTTGAGGAGACCTACTATCATCTCGTAATTCAGGGGATGCATCTCTGCTCAACAGACTAAAATAGATAAACCTTCTTGGGGAGAAGCAATGCAAAGAACAGTAAAGGTATGCTAAAAAAATTAACACATGTTTAACAATGATTTAAAATTATAGTAAAAGGTGAAGGTTCCCTTTGGAGATATACCCTTCCATATCTGACTCTTCACCTTGAGGTGTTCCGTTCTGCTTATACCCTTCTTTTTGAAGACTGAGATAACAAAATAAATTGGTACCATACAATGTAGTGAATACAATTTCAATAAAGAAATTTCTGTTATGGAAAATGGAAGAAAGGATCCTATACATACTCTCCAAGCTCCCCCGATCTTTCTCTTGGAGGAGATTTACTGCCTTCTTTTACCAGAGGGCTGGCCCTACATTAGTTAATGAAAGCATTAGTCCAAACTACATAATTGATGTAGCGTAGGATTATTGTACAACGGCAACAGGACAAGATAAAATCATATGAAATCATCTGAATTCCAAACCTTAAAGAAACCACAATCTTAAGCTAAATCATTAATTGTATTTTTCATGATAAACAACGTTTACTTATATAACCAAATCAACTTGTAGGCACACTGTTTTGCAAGTTAAACATCAATGACTCCTAAAAGCTCCACTTATAATATGTACCTTCATCAACTGAAAAACCAAAAACCCACAAGTCAGAGATTGTTAACACATTACACATCCTAGAACACAGTCAAAGATCAAATGGAGTAAAAAGGATGAAACCCAAGCCTATTAAGCCCATTAATCTAACTATACAAGCTTCAACCTTTGCTATTTCTTAACATGATCAACAACCCCACCTCCTCAGCTTCACCACAACCAAAAATCAAAACTTTCAGTTCAAAATTATATTCAAACATTCCAATCCCTGTTCATACTAACCACAAACCAAATTTCACATCCAATGGTCATCATTTGATAGCAACTCAGAAATTTTCATTGCCATGCACAAAGAGGTGATTCCAGTGCTTCAACTCCAGCTAAACATGTTCACATCATCCAACCCACAAGGCCACAACCATAGAGGTGTTAATCGTGGCGTGTCGGCACGACACGATTTTTGTGCCGGTACGGCCCACACCACCAATGGATCAGTTCAGACACGACTCGTGGCAAGATAAAACACTATTCGTGTCGATCAATGACACGATTTTGACCGGCACAATTTTTTAATTAATTTATTATTTAAATAACAAATAACAACATTCTTCTCGGGATCCGACATTGCGACCTGACAGCCAACCTAATGACCCAATGGCCCGTCTCCCCTGCCGACCGTACGACCCGTTCACCCCCTTCTCGCGTATCTGGCCATTCACCCTGCTGGCCACACGACCCGACAACCCACGACCTAGCGACTGTTCCCCTTGCCAACCTGCACGACATTCCCCTTCGTTGCCTCTGACAACCCACTTCTCTCTTCAACTCTTCTTCTCGGGACTCGACGCTACGACTTGGCGGCCGACCCAATGACCTAATTGTCGGCCCAGACATGGTTCCCCAGTCCGCCCGCCCGCACATACAACCGTTCAACTATTAATATTTAAATTTAATTCAACAATTAACATGACAACATTCAAGCATTCAACTTAATAAATGAGATAATAATGCATATAATTAAATTAAATTTTTATTTATTAATGAATTACATATTTTATATTTACATTATTACAAATTTACAATTACATTTAAAAAAATTTTACAACAAAATTAAATTACATTTTAAAAAAATTTACAAATTGAAAAATAAAAATTACAATGTTTTAATTATGAAATATTTAAGTTTGTGAGTTGCTAAATAAATTCTTCTAACTTAATCTTCTTCACGGAGTGCAGCAAGCTTTCAATCTTTTACACACATTAATGCTTCTATTATATTTTCTTTTAGTTTGCATCTTCAATCATCAAGCACGTTATTACTCATACTGAAAATATATTCACAAGCTACTGAAGATACTGAAATTATTAATAAATCCTTTATCATTATTGATAATATTGGAAAAATCAGTGATTATTGCTTCCATTAATCTAAAACATTAAATATATTTAAATTAGAATGTTGAATAAATAATAATGATTGGTGTTTGTTGAATTAAAAGTAATTAATTCTTGTCTAGATAGTATAAGATTATAATTGTATGATGATGTTGGAATATCTTCTTCATCAAATTTTGTATCTTGTAAAAATGCTCAAGAATCTAAAGATGATCCAACATTTGATTCTGATATTGTGGACATTAGTGGAGGAGAAAGTTCTATTCTTAATCCATATCTTTGTGTGTATAAATCAAACATTTGATTTAATTGTTCTTCTATTGTGGTAACATTTAATCTTAAATCTACACCTAAACTTATTTGTATTTCTCTAATTAATTTACGAGGATATCTTATTTTACACCTAGGATCTAAGTATGCACTCAAAATATATAATATAAGGATTTCATTCTAATATTTTAAAATTTTTTGTTTCATGTTATTTACTAATAGTTAAAAAAATGGATATACTTCATATTTATTAAAAACTCATGAAATATCATATAAATAATGCAATACATAGACAGATATAGAATAATAAATTCCTAATAATCTAACTGTTGCATCATAAAAAGGTTTTAAAAATTCAACAAAACATTTTACAATTTTAAAATAATTATCAATTAATTATTGTTGATAATCATCACAATGATGACGATTATACAAAGACATTATTGAAATTTCATATGGTAATACATTTTTTAACATTAAATATAATGAATTCCACCTATGTTGAATATTTAAAAAGAATTTTTTATGCGGCATTTGAAAAGAATCACATGTTTCATCAAATTGTTGCTGCCGCTTTCCTGAACTAGTTACAAAATTTACAGCATCCTTAATAAGTTCAATATAAATTTCAATTTCTTTTACACCTGATTGTACAATAATATTAATTACGTGACACATACATCTTTGATGAAATAATTTAAAACCATTTGGTAGACTTATTCTAGTTTTAAACATTGGTATTGTTGCAGTATTATTAACTATATTATCAAAAGTTATATTATCTATTTTATTTCTAATTCCATATAAATCAAAAAATTCCATAATATTTGCAAAAATTGTTTCAGCAATATGTGGATATTGAATTTTTCTAAATCTTATTAATCTTTTTTGTAAAATCCAATTTTGATCAATATAATGTGCAGTTACAGCTATGTACCAATCCTTAGTTCTACCCGACCAAATATCTGAAATGCATGCTATATATATCATTATTGTACTCATAACATTAATAAGTTCTAATCTAAGCTTATTAAATGAATTCATAATATCTGACCTAATAGTATTTCTAGATATACATTTATATTGTAGACAATATACTTTACTAATATAATTATCAAAACATTTATTTCCTCCAAAACTTATTGGTAAATCTTCTGAATAAATAAATTTAGCATGTAAGTCTCTAACCCTTTCAGAATCATAAGTCCATGAACTAACACTACCCTCAGGAGTAAAAGAAAGTTAGGTTTGAATTATTTTATCTATATTATTATTTTTACATGTACTAATATGCTTAGTTAAATGACCTGTATTGCCAAACATTTTGCAAGAGAAGTTGATGTTACAGAGGTTACAGAAGGCTCGTTCCTCTTCTATGTCATTCGTCATAGCTTTCATTATGATTGTGTACTTTGACCAGATAGAAACTCTCTTCTGAGATTTTCTCAGCAACATAATTGAAGTTGAAGTTTCAATAGTCTCCATTGACAACGTTACTTCAACTTCAAAAAGTTTTCTTGAGGATATCCGTAACCTCCAAAACTTTGACCTTAGTAGTGAGCCATTGTTTATGACTTGAGTGAGAAAATTTGAAAAATTGAGATTTGAGATTGGAGTTTGGAGAATTTGGAGTAGAAGAGATGAGAAGTGAGTTGAGTGGAAAAAAAATCCGACTCCCTCGATTTATAGAGAAAGGTTGGTTGAGCCGTTGAGGCAGCAGCCGACCGTTTCACCCGACAATCGGCTGCCCGTTGTGCAGAAGTGGATCGCTCGTTGGCCGTTGGACGTGGTAGCCGACTGCCCGTTTCGTAGAAGTGTGCCACCCATTGTGCAGAAGCGTGCCACCTGTTGTGCAGTCAGCCCGTTGCTACAAGCCACCTGTTGGTCGTTGGACGCGGCAACCGACCGCCTGTTAACCGTTGCACCTTGCAAGCCGTGACGTCGACCACCCGTTCCTCTTCTTCTTCAATTCTTCTCTTTTTTAGTTCAAACGAATCAAACTTCAATTCTTCTGATCTTTGGTCTTCCCTTCTTCTCTCTTATTCTTCAGTTCACAGTTCTTCCTTCCCCTCTTCGGCTCTTCTTCTCAAGACCCGACGTTGTGACTCGGTTGTCGACCCAATTACTCGGCAGCCAACCCAATGACCTGACCGCCGACTCAGGTACTTTGGCTCTTCCTCCTCTTCTTCTTCTCGGGATCTGGCGTCGCGACCCGGCTATCGGCCCAATGACCCGACGGCTAACCCAGGCACAGTTCCTCAGCCTGCCCACCCATACATGCAACCGTTCACCTCACTGGCCGCACGACCCAGCTGTCAGCCCAATGACCCAGCAACCCGTCCCCCTGCCGGCCACACTACCCGTTCAACCCCCTCCTGTGCACACAACCGTTCACCCTGCTGGCCGCACGACCCAACGACTGGTCCCCCCCCCTCCCGCGACCTAACGACTGTTCCCTCCTGACAACCCACCTCGTAGTCTTGTGTTAGGCCAGACCGTGCCGACACGACACGAACTACCTGAGGGTTTAGCCCAAACACGACCCACGGTACAAAACAATTTTCGTACCATGCCAAGCCGTGCTGACATCTCTACACAACCAACTCCAGCCACCATTTCCACAACCAAACATACACTAAATGTATAGTTGAAAGCATGAGAAATTGATTTAGTGCCTCACTCCACAATGACAATGGGATGCATATGGCCAACTATATATAACTAGAGGGTGAACTTTCTGAAGAAACATAAAACATGGTAAATAATACAACATGCATGTGTGTGCTACATATTATTATAAATGTGACGATATCAATTTACATGCCCCTGAAAAATTGGCATGTATCTTCAATGATTCATGGAAAACCCATTTGTTGATTGATGAACACATCAGCAAGCCGAGTTTAAAAACTTCTAGTAAAACAATGAAAAGCTTAGTAGTATAAATAGTTTCTTCTGTGTGTGTAAAAAATTGTGAAAAGAAATGAAAATAGGAAATTTATTCTATGTTGATAATAATAAAAAGTGAACTTGTGCATTTGAATGAGTAAATGGAAAATGAGAAGATGAAGGAAAAAAGGACAATAAGAGAAAAGAGCAAAGAATATAGATGCTGAGAACAAGAAAAGCTGAAGAGGTTAAGAAACAAATATATATATATATATAAGAGGGAAATAATATACCAAAAAATAGTATCACATTTCAATAAGGTAATCAAGGCAATTAAGACGACTGGACAATTAAACATGTCAATGTTACTCAAGGCAATTGCCCAATTGAATCTGTTGCATGGATACTTTTCAAGAAACCTGCATGCTAGGCTTGGTCCAACAATTCCATGCAACAAGATGACTTATCATAACTACACTTAATATTGAATCCATCGCATAATTAACTCATCACATTCACATAGTAGCATCAACGTTGTAAAAAATGGAAAATGGACATTATATAGATTGAAATTTAGAATGCTTTGTGGAAAAAGGAGTTTTTGAAAAAATGGCCCAATTAAAAAACGAATAAATATAAATATATTAACAAATATACAAGTATCACAATCATCAAAATAATTTAATAAATTAAATTATGATTCAATTACATCTAATACAACTTCAAAAATAGTTTTTGTTATGTGTAATTGTTGTCACTCAAGAAAAAATACTTCAATTTAAAAAATAAACAAGCAAAATTAAGTTATAAATATTAAAATAAGTAACAAAATATTGAAATTATATAAATGAAAAGAAATTAAGAAAATCCATTTAATAGAAAATGACTGTTTAAAAGGGAAAAGGTAATTTTTTCCCCAAGTTTTTTCACCTTTTTTTAAAAAAGGAAGTGGATTGGGACAAAAAACATTCAAATGGTGCTTAAACAGCCTTTTTTTCCCTTTTTTACAATAATGATCAGCACAATCACCAAGGAAAACTGATCATATTAGTATATGAGTGACACCTAATTTAATCCCTTCCCTAGATGTACCTATTACCTAAACCTCTTACCAATCTCTGGTTACAAAGACTACATTACCTCAGTTGCATTCAGATTAAGAATCATTCACACTTCTTGTCCTGGCTTTCCTATTCTATCACAATACAATCGGCAATGTTTCCATTTGACTAGTGTTGTTGGGACTTTATTTTGATTCGTGAGATTTTACTTTCTTAGGTCATCAACATGGCAAATCCAATCATGCTTCCGTGTCAAGTCAGAAATTCAATGGTTCCACATATAAAACTCATTAAAAACCAAAAACATAATGCCATACTCTCTTATATCTGGTTCAATTTCAGGTGATCTGCTTGATTCATGCTCTTCTCTTTTAGGATCATTTTGAGGTGACCTGCTCTTTTCACGTTCATTTCTCTGAGGACTGCGACAAAGCAATCAAAGAGAAGAAATCAGGCCAAGCATTTAGAAAACAATAAAATTGTTAAGTATGTGACATTGCTATAGTAAACTACAAGTATGTTGTCAAAGGCATTTGCTATATCAAATGAAAAAGGAAATTCTCACAGATACCTCAGTACATCAGATTTATCATGTTCAGGAGAAATACTGTGCCTGCGTACTTTGGAACGGTGACTGACATGAATAAGAAATGCAAAATTAAATTAGTAAGACTAAAAATAAAACTTTTTAAATGGTCTGGAAACTACAATCTATCTTCTGAACTTATTTACAATGTAATTATGCTTTAAGTAGAAATATAACAAACACACCCTCTGCCTTCTGATCCATCACTATCCAATGATCTACTACGTTCACGTTTCCTTCGGGGGCTGGATCTGTATGATTTTTTAGAAGGATATTCATTAGTAGTTAATACTTTGTACCAATAAGCATTTCATTAGAAAGAAATTTAGGCAGAACAAGGATGAACTTGATTGGTCGGGTATAAATGACTAAAAAAACTCATAATAGAAATGACATAAATTCGGGTTACATTTCAATAAAATCCAAGTTACAATTGAATATAATTCAAGTTATAGTTTAATAGATTTTAGATCATATTTTAATAAAATTTAAGTTATGTTTCAATATATAGCAATTACATTTCAATAGAATTTAAATTACAATTCAATATTTATCAAGTTACATTTCAATAGAATCTAAGTTATAATTCATTCATGGACTACAAATTAGAAAGCTTATACATGGTACAATAGAATTTTCATAATATTCAAAATTAAAAATTTTATCGACTATAAGATTTTAAAGTAAATTAAATTTTTTTATTCCTATAGTGTAGTTAATATATTTTGAAAATATCACAAGAATTAATTAAAAAAATAGAAGAGATAGGTAGAAAAGAAATATTATTCATAAGCAAACATAATTTTTCTAAAAAATTTAAAAATATTAGGATTTTTGTGATTTTTTAATACCTCTACTATTTTTTAAAACATGAGCTTTATGTCATACTTTTTAATTTTTTCTACATTCTTTCCTTTTTCTTTTTCTTTATTTTTTCTCTATTCACTTTTTTTTTCTTTCTTTTCCTCTCATTTTCTCATCACCCTCCCACCTTCTTCTTCCTCATCCAATCATCCCTCACCCTTCCTCTAAAAACCCAAATGGGTTCCAGCAAATGGCAACAATGGAAGCACCAAAGTTTTTGGTGATCAACGGACACTTCCACAATGGATGATGACTTCAATGAAGGTGAGGAAGTGAAATTGTAAGAAAACCCAATACTAGATTGACTGATGGTTTCCTTGGATCGACTAATCCTTTTGCCAACAAGCCAAAAACTTATTCAGATCGAACAATTCATTGATCCAACACCGATACCAAATGACAGATCCTTCAACCTAAGGGATTTTCAATAATAGTTAGGGTTTTAGAATACAACATTTGAAAAACCAAATTAGGTCAACGAAATATCATTGATCCATATCAATTTTTCAATCCTTGGATGTGGACATAATCATGCTCTCCAATGCTCCAACCTTGAAGCCAGCCACTACTTGCTGCTTTGTCACACATAATCACAAACACATTAACAACCAAGTTGAAAAGTAAAGGGGAGAGGAGATCCCCTTGTGCAACTCCTCTATGCATAGGAACTACCAAAAGCAAGTCCATTGATAAGCATAGAAATGGTGGCAGAGGAGAGAATCTTACCCACCCAATCCATTTAGAATGAAAGTTCATTGCTATTAGGCAGACAAAAAGAAACCACTTATTGATATTATCAAATGCCTTTCTAAAACCTATCTTGAACATGATTCCCTGTTTATTCTTTTTATGATACTTGGCATCTCAAGCACAATAGTAAAGCCCTCTACAAGATAACTACCTAGAAAAAAGGCAGATTGCATCAGATACAACAGCTTATCAGTCACCAACGGCAAATGATTAGTCATCACCTTGATAATGATTTTCATCAAAGAGTTAACTATGCTCGTGGGACAGAAATCCAGGATATCTTAGTTCCCAATACCTTGGGAATAAGCACAATGAAAGATTTGTTAATTACATCACATCCAGTACTTCTCAACCATAGCTCCCGCATCATGTCCTCCATATCCCCCTTGATTGTGTCATAGCAATGCTTGTAAAAACCTACCAAAAACCATCAGGACCAGGTGCCTTCTCACTGTTCATCTCCTATAAGACCCTTCTAATTTCAGTTCAAGAAACAGCTGAATCTGTATCTCCCTGTCATGAGAATCCAGCTGCCAATGATCCCTGGGCATCCATTTATTTTGCTTCGTAAATAGAACTTCATGATAACCAGCAATAGCTGTCCCCATGTCATTCCCTTCAAAAACGCTCCCCTTCGATCTTTATATGTGACAAAGTATCAGTCTTTCCATTTGCACATTGAAACTAAGATGTGTTCTTATCTCCAAGCTGCAGCCAGGTTTGCCTACACTTTTGCCTCCACATGCTATCTTAATGTGCAAGAACGTCAGCTTCAGGACCACATTGTTCTTCTCAAGATTGTCATCACTAGCCTCCCAATTTTTCATGCATCTCCTACAGGAGCTTCCGCAGAAACTATTGTCTGGATGCGTCCATGGAATGTGGGTCAGGACATATGTCACTCGTGTGCTACAGACAGGAAGGCTTACCCCGTCAAGTTTGGCTACAAAACCTGGCCAAGATCCATTCCAACATGGTTTCCATTCAAGCTTGTTTGAAAGTGCAGATCACTTACTGTGAGAGGCTTTATGTGGCTGCTTTTTCATGGGAGACCCATGACCAAAACATACAGGAAGAAATTGATTCATAATCAAGATGATGGTTGTGTTCCCTACAAATCTGCAACTGAAGATATTGATCATCTTTTCTTCCTTTGTCCAGTGAGCTCACGAGTTTGAAAGAACTGCCCTGCAGGAATTCTGTGTGGGCAAGATTTTATGGGAGCTCAAATTTCCTAATGGTTGTATCCTCTTTTTGTTAGAATTTTCTTATTCTTCTGAGATAAGAATTCTCCTTGACACTTTTCAAAAAAACATGGCAAAACCTCCCTAACACTGTCCCATATACGCTTCAACCCACCCACCACACATTAAAAGTCTCCTCTAATTCACCTACAACTGTTTCCACCAATTTTGTCAATGTCCTAGCATTCAAAGGCGACTTGACATTGAATCATTTGGGAGAAACATGAAACACAGGCCAGAGTGATAGATGGACCCTTTTATTCAACCAGGATGAGAAAATTGGAGAATGAATTGTCATCTATAACCTCTTGCAGAGGACATTTTTCAATTGTAACCCTAAGACATCTCACAGGTGGCCAAATGAGGGAGAATGGCCACATTGAGACTCATGAAACTCATTAGTGAACCTCAGTGACGACCTTCCATGCTGAAATATGTGTGCTTCCCCTACACTAATCCAATAATGGATAGTGTGGGTTCAAAGCCCCCCTCCCCTATATTAAAAACAAGCACTTGTGCAATGTGTTTAGCAGCAACTAAGATGTAATGTGCTAAGGCTTCAAGACTTCCTAGTCTTCTTCCCCAAGAAAAATTGATGAAAATCCCAAAGAAAGACTTTTGCTGATTCTATTCACTGTCTGCACTTCAACTGGTAGACCTTAGTTGCTACCCAACAAAATGGAATGCTGTGTTTGACATCCTTTGAAGATATATCAATGAATGGATCTTTGGAGTAAAAAATGTTTTCCTTTGTTCTTATAATTACATTCTTACCCTTCTCATCCAACAGTTTTAGTAGACCTCCACAAGCTCCTGTACAAACCAAGGGATAACCACTGCCTCACCACCTCAGTCTTGATGCTCCTTGGAAAGCATCCAAATTGATATTCCAATCCCACTAGACGATGACTGAACAGTTTAGTTTCTCGCATATTTCAGCCTCCTTCATCATACCAGTAGTTTTGATTTATCTATTGCAATGGAATTCAACTGCTCCATGCATCCTTGTGATTATCCACTCCTTGTATTTGATCAATGTCTGAATTCTGATGCTGATAGATGATCGTGCCTTCAACACAGCTTTTAGATGCCCAACTCTTCTACCACTTTGCTGCTGCCAAGAATGATGAAGTTGCACCTGTCACTACCAAATTCATAGTTGTTTTCTTCTTCCAATTACCACCATATGGGATTAACAGTGTAGTCAGCCTTCTTCCACTCTTCTGCAGCCCCACCATTCCTTCTAGCTACTCCAACCATCTTCAAATCTTCAATCATGATGATTGATCTCTCAACCCCAGCACTGTTTCCAACAGTTAAGAGGTGGGAGAGTTGGTTTGTCCAGAGGGATTAAGGTTTCAGGGAAAAGGTGTGAATGGAGGTAGAGAGAAAAGGAGGGAGAGCCAAGTTTAAAATAAACCATCATCAGTGTTATTAAGGCAGGCACCTAGCATCCATCACTTGATCATGCTTTGGAGGCTCAACTCACTCTATCTTAATTAAGTAGATCTTCTATTGGATCCATTTATTAAATATATGTTTTTAAGGATTTTCTTGCATAAAAAACTTAACTATACTTTTTTGATGGAATATTATTGAAATAAACATAATTGTTGATATATTTATATAATCATAAATATTAGTGAAATATACATATTTTTCTTATTATGCTTCGCATTTTGACACTATCCTAGGATTATTTATGTATTTCAATGTTATTTAGGAAATAATAGAACCAAAAATATACATAGTTACTATTAAATATTTATAAATATATATAATAGATATATGAAAATTTAAACCTAGGTGCCGAAGTTCCCTAGCTTTACAGCCCAGACATATTTTTATTGTTATATGATTAATGTAACTCATTCTTCTAATTTCCAAAGCTTTAGTGAAATTCTAGTAAATTTCAACAGTTTAACTAAGCATCCAAGTAAAACTTATACTTTTCTATAGAAAACAAGGTAATTCGCATAGGCTATGTTTGGGGAGAGCTTTCTTAACTCCAACTCCAACTTTGCACAAATATCAATATATCATTATTATTACATAAATTCCAATATATAGCGCTTGTTTGTGCATTCAGAAAATTATTTCTTGGAAAAAGTTTTCCAAGTATTTGTGCACGTCAAGAAAAATATTTTGTGTATTCATGCAATTAATAGAAAATGAAAAAAAAATTATGATACATCATAAGGTTATATAATAACATAAAAATTATCAAATGAATGAACTACATAATGTTATACAATTTAAATGTATCAATACATTTATAAAATACTTAAATCATAATTTTTTTGAGAGAAATACATTTTCATATACTTTAATTAAAAATTTCAGTACAAAAATTATAACTTAACAAATAATGCATTATGTACATATTGAAAAAGAAATGATTATAAATGCATGATGTACCTATTTGACAACAATATACTTATTTAATAAATAATAGTAATCAACAACTTGTATCAAAAATAATATTAAAAAAGTGTCAAAGCTAGATTGATGAAAGTTGGGAGATTAAGTGTAAGATATGCATGGGAGAGAGAGAGAAGAGGGGTTGGGGAAAAAATTTTCGAAGGGTTTGAGGTTTGAAAATTTTTTCCATATGGATATAAATATCTGCTACAAATGGGGAAAACATTTTCCCATTTTTCGAATGCACAAATGCTAAGAAAATTGGAAATTTTTTTTCCAACTTTTCCAAGAAATTTTTTTTCTTGTGCACAAACCCCCCCCCCCCCATAAACTCCACCATACTAATTACTATGTAATTCAATTCCATTTGTTTCACTACTTCTATCTTCAACTCCATCCAACTTTCAAAGCTGATCGAAACTCTTTCCAAACATACCCATAATCTAATAAGAGTCATCCAAGATATGGCTCGTAATGTAAAAATTTAGCAATCATAGTGTATTGCAGAACAAGAATTGGATTTGATTTTGTTGTATTTTAATTGGGTAGAATTTTTATTTATAAATAAACAAAAACTAATGGAGATGGTGCTATAGTTCATTTATCTGAAGAAGAAATATGTTATATTGAGTAAAATAGGCATTCTAGAGCAACTTTGACAGCCTTGCTTAAAGGAGATGCCTTTGTTCAGATTGGATTGTCAAAACTCCTAAATTTCATCCTCCAAGATCTCTCTAAATAGTATTAATTCTCAGAATCTTGCAAAAACAAAATAAAAAAGCGAACAAGGCTCACTGGAATAGTTCTAACAAATTCTGGACTTTATTTGGTTGTTTTTAAGAAGGGCCACCTAGCTGTCCTTCTAGCATGGAATCAAAACATTGACACATGTTGATGAAATTTCTTTGACATTGTTATTGTCTCAATTTGCCAACACAATATCAAAACTGATGTTCACATGATAATTTTATTTAGACACAACACTTTTCTTTCTCACGTTTCCATGGAAGTTTTACTGACACGTCCTTTTTTAACCTCACCAAAGTCTGACACAAATTGTAAGATGAATTCTTTGCCTTCCAATCAATGCTGGTTTCTTAAAAAGAGACTAAAAAGTTTTTGGATAATAATTTGACCAAATCCTCCTAACCTAGAATCCTTGCATTAATAACTAATGATCATAGATAGTTTGATCCAAAAGGTGAAATTCCAAGAGTTAACAAAAGGGACAGCAACCTCAAACAAGCAACTGAGGTGTGCAATTACCAAAACTCTAGTCAAAGTGATTTCAACCCTCTAACTGGTAAGCTTAGGTAACCATGCTTACCGTAGAGGTAAAGGGAATAGCATAGGGGACGACAATAACCACACGTAGAACATTCCAAGAATGCTACTCTAAGCTTTTCCATTCTTGGTGCTAGTATCCTCTATAAAGAGTCCCCAGGCTGACTGCTGCAGGAAGAGATCCACAACAGGCAACCTTTCCACTTTTGGGAAAAATTAAGCAGATCTGGATCTTATATGTTGATGCATAACTTCCCTCTTATCCAAGCACATCAGAAGCATCAGATTGTAGGAGCTTCCATGGATATTTCTTGATTTCAAAATGTCTCAAAGCCTTAGGTAGTAAACAAAGTGTGATGCTGTACTTCCAAGATTGCATTTCATTATATTTACAAAAACTACTGGACATAGTGTAACGGTTCATTTTTCTTATATACTAATATTCAGTAAAAAATAATGAATGAAAAAGAATAGGCATTACCTCTCTCTGTAAGACCTGTGCCTATCACGTCGAGGAGATATACTGCTATCACGACCACTCCTTGAAAGACTATGTCTACTCAAATTTATACAAACAGAAAAAGTTAAATTCCTGGTTAAAAAAATTTCTGCTACAAAATTAGAAACCATCCATTTAAATTTCAGAAGTACCTATGACTATCCGATCTTCTATAAAGGGGACTAGGAGATCGTCGATGTGAATATCTTGAACCTCTAGAGCGGCATTCGCGAGCAAAATGTCCAATGGCACCACAATCATAACATCTTTCACTACCATATGGAGCACGGCTTCGCCCACCACCACCAACTGATTTACGAGACATTTCTACCCGCCATCCATGCTTTCCTGGTAAGAAAATTTAGGGCTTCAAGCAAGAAAAGCATACCTAACGTGCATATTTTGCAAAACCATGTGATATATTATACAGACTATGGATATTTATTGACTGAATGACCACTGTTTTAAACAAGGAACAAAAGGAATCAGCAAAAAAGACAAAATATCAAGGTAGACATCTAGCATCCTAGTCAGCATTGAGTGGAGAAATTTCAAGTTGAAGTTGAATAATAATTGCCAGATAAAATGTCATCAGAAAATAGATACACATGCAGAATGGAAATGTTAACCCCTTGCAAACTCAACTTAAGTTGCATGTAATTTAATGGTAAAGATTCCAAAATCTAATGGCAACTGCGGTGCTAAGTTGTTGGTCAAATCTTGTAGGAAACTAGAAGCCTCTACAAATTTGTACATAGAATTTGGTGCCATAGTCAATGAACAGATTTGAAACTTTGAGATTGCAGATCACATTACAGCTGAATATGTATTGAACCTGCAATACAAGTGTACCAATATGATGATGTCTAACAATAATTATGGTGATATCAGCAACATGCTAATGGCGGCAAGTTAATGGCAACAGTGACTTTGGTCATGGTGATTAGGAAATGAAAACCACGGGGAGATTGTGATCACTGTGCCAGCCAGCACTAAGCTTGCACCATAAGTAAATTGCAGTCTGCAAGTGGAAGTTAGTGCAGACAGTGACAACTAAAAGATAGTTGTACTATCTTAATATAAGACAGACAATGGCAGCAGTTGGGTCATCATGGCAACAAATAGCAAGAGTTGATGCAATGATGGCAACAACAGCAGTAATGTCATTGACTGTGTAATATACATTACGCACATAATTAAACATTAAGAGATTAAAAAAGCATCACAGTTGGTTTAAACATGCTACCAATGTTTTTTTATCTAAAAGATTTCTGTGTTCATCAGTATATAATTTGTTCTGTGTACCAAGTGAAAATACGATGATTCCCATTAGAATAACAAGCCTCACCGAAAATGGAAGAGAGATCACATGAAAATCCAAAAAATCAAGAAAAAAAATAGTTATTCAAGGGAGAAGCTTGACGCAACAGCAAGGTTTCTCAATTATAACTATAAGAGGTAAGTTGGAATCCTACAAAATAGTCTCTCTGTTTGTGAAGATAAGGCAGCATATGGACAGATCCACCCCAGGATCCAATTAGTGAGAGTTTGATGTACTGGTCTGCCATTTTTAATAATAGTCATTTAGGAGTTAATAGCACAAGAATGTGCTCCAATTTAGAATCTAATTACAGATTGGATCCAGATGATAGAAATATGGGCCAGATTATTTAGGCTAAGTCTAAAGGGAAGCCCAAACTGATTTGGACTGCAATCTCCTTGCTCAAGCTATATGGCTCTAGTGGAGTAAAGAGATAAACTTGATTCTAGAGTTTATCAATGTTTTTATCTTAATGCAGATCTCCATATCCTTTTATATACCATTGGTTAGCCTTTTGGTCAGCTACCTAACCAATCAAATGAGTAGACATGTCAGAACCAATTAGATTAACTACCTTCTTCTCAATTGAAACACACTAATTGCACTATATCCTTGGCTAAAGATCATATTCTACATGACCAACACAATTATATGAAATTAATTATTGCTTCTGAGCAACTTAGTAGCAGTCCTGTGCACAAGAAGGAACATAAAAACCCTCACTTTAAGTGGGCGTTCCACTTTCAAAACCAATTTGCAGGGCCCCATTTCTGCTTAGAAATCCCACGGATAGAAGAGTAGCAACTTGAGTAGAAAAAGCATGAAGACAAATCAGTCCAGAGTGGTTGGCCATTGTTGCCTGGATTCAGCTCAATCTGTTGGGAAAGGGAAGCAAGAACGCTCGCTAGCTGTTAGACTTCATCTTCCTTAAGTGCCTTCATATCTACAGGTTTCAATCAGCTGTTCTATGAGTACTCCCCCATAACTAGTTGATCATGGCAGAAGGATTTTTGACTACAGCTAAGAGCTTGGGATAAGTCTCACACAGCACCTTGCCCCTGCAATCTGTCAAAACAGAATTGAATTCACTGTCCACTTCTGAAAGAATAAAATACCTTGGATTTCATTAATGAGTCAAAAACCATAATGCTCCTCCAAAAGGGGGAGTGGAATGGCATAGAAACCACTGAGCCTCTGCACTGTCCAGCTGCACCATACCTACTGGTCAGAATTGGTGCCCCTCATTGGCATTCAATCACCACCATTTGCAGAGCAAGGCACTATTGATGCAAGCAAGGTTTAATAGTTTTTCTAAGTAAATGAATAGCTCCCATTTTTGACCAACCTGGCATAAATCTAAATCAGTTTTCTTCAATTTTATTTGCACATCCTAGTCTTTGCTCAATTACCCTTTCCTATATTTCATAATTATCACAATTTTGTATGTCCCCCTTATTCTTAAATATAGGTATTAAAGACCTCTATATCCATTTATCTAGTATTCTCTGTCTTTAAATGTATACCAAAAAGCTTGGTTAACCATTTAATCCCTACATCACCCATGCAGTTCCACACCTCAATAGGAATACCATTTGATCCAAACAATTTTTCACATTTCATTTTTTTAGTAGCTTCTTTTTTACCTTCAAACTGTTAACTCTACTGCAACAACTGTAGTTTATATCCTTTGTACCCAAATTTTACATGTAAGAGTTTTCTATGGTAAATTCATCAAAAAGTTCACTAAAATAACTATATCATTTATCTTTTATTTCACTTTGTTTTACTAAAATCCAACCATCTTCATCCCTAATACAATTTGCTTGACTCAATTCTTTAAATTTCCTTTATTTAGTCTTAGACCATTTATATATTCTATTTTCCCTTGTTTTGTGTTCAAGCTATCATAAAATTCCTTATAGTCTCGATTTTTAACTTCTCTAACAATTTTCTTACCATTCCTTTTTGCACTCTAAAGTGTCCTCGTTTCTACATTTATAATATGTTTTATAGCATTCTTTCTTTTCTTTTATTATTTTTTATGCAACTTCATTCCACCACCAACTTTATTTACCTAGAGGAGTTATCCCACAAGACTCCTAACATTTCCTTAACAATCTTGTTAATACAAATAGTCATTTCATTCCAAAATTTATTTATTTTGTCATCTAAATTCCATATTCTTTCTTTTAACAAGTTATATTTAAATATCATTTTTCCCTTTTTAGATTCATCCACCTAATTCTTGAACTCTTATGTACTTTAGTATCTTTTGTTAAACTTTTTTTTCTCTTGTTAAACTTAATACTAACATCCAATACTAAAAGCCTATGTTACACTGTTTTCTCCAATAACAACCTTACAATATTTATGCATTCTTTGATTTATTTTTCTGTTTTATCAATAAACATGATAAAATTTAGCAAATCCTCCTTGTCTCTCATTGCCTTTACATCTTTCTATTTTCCCCATTCCAAATCTCTTTTTGATGCCATCCCTTTAAGTTTATTAGACCATCCAGCAACAATAGTCCTGCCTTCCACCTTTGTTTTCCACACTTCATGAGGAAATATTTTTAAATCATTCATCATCAACCAAATTGCTTTCATCCTAAAGGGTCCCTTTCTAACAGAAGAGTCACTAACATTCATCAAAAAAGGATTGCGATCAAAAGAAACCTTGGCAAGCCCAACCACATAGGCTTTCAAGTTTAGAGTCTCCAAGCCATAATCAACCAAGACTTTCTCCAACCTATAGAGGATTGGAGCAGATTGAAGATTTGACCTAGTAAAAGTATGAACCTCCGCAAAGAGATTAAAAAACTCGTGCTCATCAATCCACTTAGAGAAAAGTCCCATCTCCCTATTGAATGTGTTTGACTAATTGTTGTCCTAGCCATTTAATGTGTTGAAGTCTCTCAAAACCACGCATGGTAGATGGCACCATTTCTCCTGAATAGCCATGAGCTCAACAAGGAAAATGTGCTTGTTGTTGAGGTTCTAAGGACCATAGACAAAGGTAAGCAAGAATAGTTCCTCAACATCTCATTAAGAACCACAAAGCAAATGTGACCAATTGTGCTATCAGCAAGGTTGAAGAAAACGCCATTTCATGCCAATAGGATACCATCAAACAACCCAACTACTACCTAGCAAATAACAAGTCAATCAAACCACCCCCCAAACACCTTATCACCCTAGCCGATGGCTCACCCATTTTTGTTTCTTGCAATGCAACCATCTCCACCATGTGCTTTCTAACAATGCACTCTATCCATCTTTGTCTTGTCCTCCCCCCGCACCACATAATGTTCCACAAGAGGCACTTTTAAGTCCACTTCAGAAACCCACCCCCCCAAAGTAGCTCAAACATCAGTACACTCCACCTTGCACAAAGCCCTAGTATTGCAACTCTCCTCTTCTTTAACCAAGTCTCCCTATATGTTCTTTAGGTTCAAAATCCAAGCTTTCAGGTTGATCCCCAACAAGGTAGCCTTGGTCTCAACAAGTTTGTTGTCCACTCAAGGTAGCTCTCACATACAGGACCAATAAGGGTGGGAGGGCAAGTACATCCCGACAACCCCCACCAGTGCCTCCCCAAACCAAGCTGAAGACATCCTACCAAGACCTTACACCTGATGGTTGAGAGCACCATATAGGGAGAGATGCAAGATCGCAGGGAGAGACAACCAAAGCCAAAGGAATTGGATTGGGTTGAGAAGGCAAAGCCCCTTAGAAGATCCATCCATAGTTGTCAAGCTTGGAAAGAGAAATTGGGCTGAACACTAAGCACGCCCATCACTGGTGGGGATGCCCCACCCTAAAGTGGCCCAACACTGCCCAACCCACAAAATCCTTTAATGTAAGCTTTGCCCAAGTCCACTAAATGCAAGTTAAAGTTTTTTTCCCAACAACTTCTACAATCAAAATTAGTCAGGTGAGTTTGGCTTGTGAAGATTATAAATAACAATGTCTTCCATCCAATCTCAAATTAATCTTACTTCCTCCTCATTAAGGTCCTCTAGAAAATTATCCTCTAGAATAGGAATGGAACTTAAACCATCTACCATGTCAATATCAAATTGAAAGTCATATGGAGAAGGGACGACACAAAGAATTGCACCTTATTCCAAGATAATTGTTTCATCTTTTCCCACCTCCCCTCCACTGCTACCAAATTTGCAGGCCGCCCAACCCCTGGATAAAGGAGCAACCCCTGAAACAGAACCCACCCCCATTCACCATCGCCAAGAGAGCCACCTCTGAAAGAACACTCTGCATGACCTCCACCGAAGTCCTCCAATGATATGATTAAAAAACTAAAAATATGACATTCAAAAAAGACAAAACTTTTACAATAAATAAATTGTACATGATAAAAACTTCATTAAGTTTTATTAATAGCATGTCAGGTTAGAATAAAGAGAGTTAGATTAGACAAAGAATGCAACATTTTATATAAGCTTCTCAAATGCCCTAGGGTATATGGATATCCACTTAATTAAAATTCTCTCTCAAATCAAAGCATATATATCTAGCAAGTCTAAAGGATTCAAACTTAGTGATCCCTAAGCCTAGGACGAAAATGCCAGCAAGATCCTTAAAAGAAGAGGAATGGTACCATTTTTTCATTACTAGGTTTCTAACAAAAAGACAAGTTAATCAACTTGAATGTCTTTTGTGCACTTATGGAGAGTAGGATTACAAACAATGAAGATAGCTACATGGTTGTCTTAGAGCATTGACATCAGTATGTTTGATGAAAATTCTTAATCAACAAGGATCTCAACCCCATAATTTGACACATTTTGAACCATAAACCTATATTTTATCTCTACACTTAGCCTAGTCATCACATTCTGTCTCCTGCACTTTCACTAAATTGCCTCCAACATATATGTGATATCTAAATGAAAACTTTGTCCCACCTTTATCTTCAAAAATAGTTGAAGCCTAAAAATGCTTGACTATACTTTATATAGGTAACTTATCTTTGGGGTTCCTTTAACATAAGTTAGCACATGTAGTGACTTCATTTTGGTAAATAACTGTCTATAGGTAATATCTTTGTCGATGTTTGCTGAGTCATTGTCTAAAGGAAGTATATCATTAACCTAAACAATAAGGATGACACTAAACCTAAAACGAATTTTTAACAAAACAAGATGAATTTTCCGAATCAAACCCAAGTCTTTGCTTGAGACCATACATTGCTTTATTAAATTTGCAAATCATGTTATTTTCCTAAGCAATATGGTCGTGAGTTTCTCCATCAATACTTAGTTCTACCATCGTACCACACATGAATGGAAGTCAAACAACATGGGAGAGTTTCTACGAAGACAACTTCATATGTTTGAGTGAAACTTTTTACAAACAAACATGCTTTATGTTTGTAAATAGCCATATAGCTTATGTTGATAATGACAACCCATCAATAACCAACTATTTCAATATAGACGCGAGATAAGGTCCCATGTTTTATGGAACTCTAAAGCCTGTATTTTCTCATTCATGGTAGATTTACAATATATTTAAAACCCGAGTACTTCTCAGGAATAGATCCAAATAGACAAAGAAAAATGATGAAAAATAGAACTTAAGTGTTAAAAAAAGACAACACAAAACAGGATGAACTATAATGTGACACTTATGGCAATACACAGATGAAAATCAGATGGGACTGGATCTGCAACAATGGAGGTAGTACTGGATGGGCATGAATGGTCAAGGCCACGCTATGGGTGATAGTGCATACCTGCAAAGGGCAAGAAGCAAGGAAATAATAGGACTGGTAATGAAATCTCTGATTCTGTCAAGAAGGAAACCATCAATTGGTGTAGGAAGAGGTATGGTGACAGAAGGCTCACTTGTAGAAGTGATCTGATCCCACACCTGTTCCCAAAGCTCATGGAGTCACACTGAGTGTTGTACGGCCTGCAGAGGTCATCAGGAGGAAGGTTCTTTACATATGGTGGGGCGTTGATAGAGGAAGGTTGGTGAATTGGCACCTTACCCTCCATGTAGTGGCTTGTTAACCTCCCATCAAACCCTCTCTCACAGAATAAGTTCAAGGAGGACAAAATATGATAAAATGAGCCATGGAATCTCCCCAATTCCCCAGCCATCAAAGTTTATTTAAGGTTGAAAATAAAGTAGTTACATGCAGATCTGTAGAGCACGCACTACCATATTACAGACACTAGTCAACCTCTCCCCTTAGCCACATCAGCTCTAACAACCTTTGTAGTCCCATTAATACCGAATAAAACATTTAATATTCACGCTAAAAGCATGACTCACATCAAGAAGATGTAAAGAGTGGTAGGGATTCTGAAAAGATAACATCAACTGATACCAAGGACCAAGAAAAAGTAGCAATGATATCCTTTCTAAGAGGACTCAACAAACACATTAGACAAGCCTGGGAACTAATTTCTCAGGTCAAGGAGAATGATTTACTTATCAACTCCAGCATGTTTTCAGTAGGCAAACACCAATAAAGAGGTGAAAAAGGCAGTTGTAACAGTAGCAGTCAAGCAGGAAAGGGTGTAATGGTCACCTGGATGCTGGATCGGTCACATACACCATTAGGGAAGATGCAATTTCAGAAGCAAAGATGACCGGCGGTGGCAGCAGCAGGCATCAAAGGCCCTGGAGGTGGCAGCAGACTGCTGGGACGGCGAGGGTGATGGCTTCAGAGATGTATCAGGCAGTCGGCAGCAGCAAAGGGAGGCCCTGAAGGGGCTGGGAGGCAGTGAAGGTGGCCGCTGGGCACTCACTCTTATAGCCCGGTGGAAGTGGTGGATGAGGGGTGGGGCGATCAGTGGTGGAGAAGAGAGGATCAATCGGCGACTATGGTTTTCTCTCCTCCCTTTTTTGTTAAAAAAAGTTAAGCTCCTGATGCCATGGTAGGGTAGAATAAAATGGATTAGATTAGACTGACAAGGAGCACAACATAAAATATAGACTTCTCTAATGACCAAAGATATATGGATATCCATTTTCTCATTTACATAACTAAACATGATAGAGTACAAATAATTTGTTGCATATATTTGGTGGGATTTCATTTTCATGCTGCAGTAATTCCAACTTAATTGTCAAAGTATAATTAGGTTATCCCCTTCTTTCCTCTGTAAGAAAATCAAGTGACGTAGAAACATTCTTCCATGAAAGATTGAATGATTGATGAGAAAGCCACAACGTGAGGTCAGTCCAACCAACCAACTGGTTGAAAAATAAGTTTAAGCAAGGAACTCTATTCTTGTACTATAGTTGCATAGGACAACAGACACATGACCTATGAAGAACCTTTTTGTGCTTCAGTTGAACTTGGCATTTAATATGCTGGCCACCAAAAAGAATTGGGCTATTTGCAACATATGAAAATAATATATTATTTTCAATTTTCTGATCTCAACAAATGAATTCAATATATTATTTTCAATTTACCATGGATGAAAAATTAAAAACCTGGCCTTCCAAAACCACATTTCCCTTGAAAATAGACTAGAAGTCAGTAAATGGAATGCATCATATGCTCAACATATACATTGCAAACTTCACCAAAATATTTCAGGAACCATGTAGCCAGGAAATTTTATCACTCAATAAATTCTATACTATCCAAAAAATTTTGAAGAAATCATTGTATTCTTGCTTGACCATGTAAACTCGCTAACAATACATGCTTATCACAACTACGCCATTACTACTAAGTTGGAAAAAATTATAGTTACCAATAAATATATTTTGGAAGAAATGTTCTCATAATAATATTTGGCATCATTTCTTATGTATAGCCATTTGCAAAACCTACTGATTGCATGAAACATGACATTGAATCAACTGCCAGTAATGCAAAAATGATGAATTCACATTCTCATTCCCGACAATTCTAAAATCAAGGAACATCAATTATATATGCATACACACATATGCTCACTCAATTGTCCTAGATAACAAATAAATGAGGCCATGTTGGCCTTGGCCCTTGGTTCCATGACAACAATGGGCCTACTCATTCAAGCATTGAGGTTTCTTGATTTTTTTCATAAACCTTCTGGAATGGTTATTTTTCAGTGGGTTTTTTGTCATGGCCCGAGAAAAAGTCAGCCTCATAATTTTCTAATAAACTTCAAAGAGTGACCTCAGTTTAAATGTTATAAAAACAAAACATGTTTGGCAAAAAAATGGAGTAATATTGTTTGATGGTTTAGAAAACCACCAAACAAACAGGTTCATTGTTCAAGTGTTAAGAGGTAAAGAAACCATGTTATTCAAAGTAAAATTGCAAATAAAATCATAATAAAACTTTAAATGCAAATCGGATGGAAAAGAAAAAGGTAAATAAGCCAACCATCTAGTGCTGACACTGAATCCTCTGCATCTCGACGATCGTCAAATTCCACAAATGCATAACCTGGAGGATTCCGTGCTACCCATACACTGAGAATGGATTCATCATAATAATAAGCACTAGAACATATTTTGCAAAATCCCATAGACAATTCATAGGGTACTTTCGAAACAAGCATGCAACATGAGAAACTCCCAAAACAAGAAAAAAGAAAAGGCCCATGAGTTGTGCATACTTCAAGATCCATATCAAAAACATGGAACAATTAACAGATAATTGAAAATACTATAGCCATTTCTCTGATGGAAAATATATTCAATAATAAGTTAATGACAAGGACCATCACTAAATTTGAGACCAATAAGTGAAATAAGCAGGCCCATTACTTCAGTACCAAATCAAACATGAGATGTTATATTTTAGACCTTTCAGTACTAAATCAAAATGCCAATAAAATGAGAAACATGGAGAAAAAAAACACGCACATTTACGGCTTCTAAAAATAAATAATTTTTTAGGGTACTTGATATTACAACTTTATTTCACTGATCAATACCCTTTACAAGGAAACAGAAAATTATAAATCAAATTGAAACGCACAATTTATCTTATACCATTTAATGAAACTATTGTAACAGGTGGAGCTGCAAAGAAAACCCAACTCTAAGCAATCTACGTGAAATGTAGCAAAACTGGAAAAAAAAATAAACCAGAACCTTTTCTAGAGGAGTTACACATTACTACAAGGTGAAATGTAGGCATTGCATATGTGAAAATTAAATCTATGCCATTCATTCCTCAAAATAACCACAATTTACATTATAAAATATTATTTGAATTGAATTTTAAATCTATAATGGCTAAATTCCACAGGGTAGTCAGATATGATGAAAATATTCATTTATCGGGTTTTGGTCTATAACCAATGGACATGATTACAATAATTATTTAAATGGAATTTTGAAGCTAGGATAGCCAAATTTCAGTGATCACATACGAAATCATTCAATTATTGTATTTCAGTCTATAACCATTCAGCAAATGATCCACTTGAGCTATTGGCGGACTAACGAACCATCATTGCAATAATTCATTTGGATAAGCCAAACACTAAGTAAGATTGTCAACAATTAAGCTATATATGACATGACCAGCATGACAGGAGAGAAGGCCAAGCAAGTGAGACTATTTATTATCCTGTTGAATTTCATTGAATTAGAAACTATCAATTCCTTATCAGCAGAGAAAAGGAGATCAGGACAACTCCAGCAGATCGTCTTCAAGAAAACACATGGCCAAACAAGCATGTGTGTATACATGTATATAGGAAAATCATTAGTGAGGCGGGATCTCAAATAGTTCCCATGCTGCAATGGACACACTTCCACACCCCCTTGTGTTGCACCCCCCTGCACCTTGCCTCCACGTTGCATCCTTTGGTTGCCCTCACCGTGCCTTTCACGTCGTTGTGTCTGCCTCCCCCTCTCCAGTTGCCTCCTGCAAGTACCCTCTCCCTGGGTACTGTCTCTCTACCATCCCCACGTCGTACGTTCCCTTAGGTGTTGTTGTCCACCCTCCCCTCTCGCCACCGTCATGCCGTCTCCATCAAATCCACTCTACTCTTTTCACTTTTATATCTAATGGCCTCGAATGAAGCCTCGCCTCACTCGTGTGCATCAGAAAAACTATAAAAGAACAATTTTTGGAGAAAAAAACTATTTTGGATAGTTTTGGATGGAAGAGAGAGTAAAGATCACACCTTCTGACGTTTCCGTAGGTTCGGAACTCATCTGCAAGCTCTCTCTCCCTCACTCTGTAGTCGAGGTTACCAACATACACCTTCCACATCTCCTACACGAAAAAAACAAAAGGATCCAGCTTTCAGCGGATCAGCAAAGGGATCCGCGCAGAAATGTCACAAGAAAAGGAGCAGAAATAGAAGAATTTCGATGACGGCAGAAGAAGCAAGCAATGAATTGGTCGATACCTGGAGATTCCGCGGTTGGTGATCGTAATCTGGCGGTGGTAACAATGGGCTTGTACGATGGGATCAATTCCAGGCAGGCAAGCGCAGAAGAAAAGCCGGTGCTGGTGGGAGGTGAAGTTTCGACTCGAGGCGAGGGATGCGAGTTGGGGACAGATAGGTAAAGGACTATTTGCAATAACACCCTCTGAAAAAAGCTTTCCGGTGAATTAACTGTCATGGGACTCATGCCTAATTTTATAGAATGCGTGGACCACAGATGTAAGAAAGTTAGACCTCGGTTTCACTTGTTATTGAAATTAATTTCATATCATTTTTTATATATTATCGTTCTTACGTAAATTTTTATATATAAAATTTTACTACATAATTTATTATAAATGTTGATAAATTTCTCGTAACTTCAATTTTTCACATTTTTTAGAATTAGAGTATCTCGTTATCAAATGAGAGTTTAGTTGTTTTTTTAATAAAAATAATTTTTTTATTTATATATGTGACAAAAAAAGTTTGATATAAAGTGTTTTTATTTTTAATTATATATTTTGACAATATAATGATTATATCGTGAAGTGCGAGATAAAAATGGTAAGATAATTTTTGTCAATATAAAGGTCCCAATTTCTTGAATACTATCACATTGTTATACACTTAATTAGCTATAGATATACTTGAATGTATCCTGGTTATCCTAGGTACAAAAGACTTTGTTTTAAATTAAAATGAATTGGTTGATTCGATGGAGTTCAAATAAATCAGTGTAAATTCAATTTTACATTTTATAAAAACTATTTGGAGCATCAAACAACAGAGACGGAGGAAGGGTAAACCAGTTCAAATCATTTATATTGAGCTTTTAAAGAAATGTTAGAGATAATTCATTGATTGTGACATCATCAATAATTAAATCATTTTGAATTGCAGTTCAATGGTCTTGTGATTTAATTTTCTATCTGTTTTGAAACATCTCGCTACAAACACTGTGAATCGATGAAAGCAACGTACATGTCTCTGACCATTCAGCATAAAGGCCCAATGCCATTCTTATCCATCTCACTTTACATCCCACCCTCTTTCTCTATCATCATTGATGCCCTTTTTCGACAACTAACATACATAAAATATTCGTTATTAGCCTTGCACTTATTCATGCACCTTGACCTTCTCTTGTCAAAGCAAAATTGTCTCAGTTGTAAGTCATCATTTTTCGGACCACTTCTGCTCATCCCTTTCCACATCCCATGGACCCTTCCACAACCACCACAACTGGTCATGACTTTTTGCCTCCAAGGTGTCAATGCAGCACTGTCAAATTCATGAATCCTTCAAACTAAACTCAAAGAATTCAAAGTTTTGAAGATGTCAACGATAGGGAGAGGAGGTGGGGGGTTGCTATTGGGAAATGAGGATTTAGATAGAGAATATTGAAGAAAGGAATAGGAGAAAATGTCAATGGAGGGATGGTGTTGTGAGTGGATTCCCCCTCTCTTCGGTTTACCACTTCCCATCTATCAAACTGAATCCATCCAATTACCTTACCTGGAAGGTTCAATTTCTTCCATTGCCAAGAAGCTTCGACCTTGTTGGGACTATTGACAACACTTGTCCTCCTCCCTTCAAAGACAATGAGTCGTATGCTTTATTTGTTTTTTATTTTACTTTATGTAAAATTAATTCTATATAAACTTTCACGTATTATTATTATCACACAAATTCTTATATATAAATTTTTATTATACTATTTACTATATAACTATATTTCATTTATTTTACTACTCCAAACTCTAACTCTTGAAGTTAATTGAAATCAGATACAAAGCAAGCCTCAATGACATCAAAAAGATTGATTACTTGTCTCACTATATATCTTCATTCTGCAGAAGTAGTTAATATATTTTCATTCTACTGTAGAGGTCTAGAATGCATTATAAAAAGCTTATGGATCCCTAACTCACACTCGTGTATTGCAACTCACTTTTTACAATATAACGAATACATTGGAATTAATGCACCTAACGACCCATATGGGCAAAGCCTCATTTGACCATGCAAAATTTGATCCAATAGTTTGCCTACAACATATTTGAAAAAATTCTTAAGCTAGATTTTATTGTTGTAAGATCATAGTTGTGGTCTATTCAGATGAGGGTGAGGATTATTCTCGGAGTACCGTTTATGAACAAAGTCCAGACCTTCCAATTACACGAAAAAAATCGAAGCTGTCAATCTGTTTCTTGTGAAATTTCTTCGAGTAAAAATAAATGCTCACTCTTTTGGCACAAATAGTAGAAAGCAAAAAGTCTTCTTGCATCCTCTCCAAATTAATTCAACACATTCAGATATCTCAGGTCTCTAATAACCCAGATCCTGACAATTTGGAGAAAGGATATTAAACTTGGAACAAGCACATCCCGGACATCTTATAAACAAGAGACCGAGAAAACCTGGAAACCACATTAAGAGAGATTTTCTTTTCTCAGTGGGATGTAAGCCTCAATCATGAAATGCAGACCAGGAGATCCCACTATTTACAACAGCCAGGGAAGAAATGTGTTCATATGTGCTTCCAAACAATGACGAAAGCTGAGATGAATCCTGTACACCATGGTTGAAGATCCTATCGTAGGTTAGCCACCTAGTTCAAGCTAAAGAGCAGGTGTAGTTAGATTTGTAATTTCACGAACATAATCCATCTACGAAACGATGCGATAGTGCCAAATCAGTTTGCTAAATGAAATGCCATAATAGATATGCAAGCCCAAATGGAAAACTTGTTAGGCAGTTAATAAAATTGATGATTTAAGGGAACAGTTGCAGTACAAGGGAATGTTTGATGCATTTGGCAGCCAAACTGACAATGGTCATGAACATATCTCGAACCTTGTTAAACAATTCAAAGGTACTTACATTTGAGAACAATAACGCTAGCAGTTACTTTCATATCTTTTTGAAGAATGAAAGGATGTTGCCTTGTCTAGCGTCTTTGGGTCCCCCCTTGGCAGCTTTCTTGTTTCCGGTTTTTCCTGTAGCATTAGACATAGATGGAGCAGTAGCACCAAGTGATGGTGCCTTGACAACTGTGGGTTGCCTGAAACTCATCCAAAATTGAAAAAGAAAATCAATCATGATTGAGTTTTAAGATTCACCAAACATACCACTCACGTAACCTGAGAAATTGCAAATCACGAAAATATTTATTATGAATAAACCAACTACAAATAATGCAGCTTTCAAGAGGATCCACAGCAATAACTTGTCATAATTTCAATATAAGGTTTAGTGTCAGGATCTTAATGAGGTTGCAACCCCCTCAGGACTCAGGAGAGAATGGCATGCTTCACTAACTCGTTATACTATCAACATAAGGCCCACTGCCGAGACTGCTCAAGAAAAAAGACCCGATGACCAGGACATTTTTCAAGTTTGCAAGCTAACATTTTGGTTGATTGGCATTGTACAGGACAAGACATGTAGTATAGAGGCTAGAGCTATCTATTTGAAACTTTAATCACATTTATGAAATGAGATTATCAACAGGGTCAAAAGATTTGTAAAAGAAACTTTAGGAGAACCCAAAAGAATAGAACCACGGAAGTCCCTACCGTATTCCCAAGGACTGTAAACATTGTGCAACAACCATAAAATCATTAGTTATACTTTTAAAGACTACAAACACTCCAAAGGTGTGGATTTCGCAGTAAATGGACATTTTTGCGTCTGCAGGGTCCTTTGCAACGAAAACACAGATTGCACCTCTGAATTTCTAAACCTCCACTACATGGTTTTTGGTTGGAAGTATCATTCATCTCACCACTGCAATCAAATGATCTAACCAAAGCAATGCCTCATCATTATTAGCTTTGCCAAACAAAGTCACTAATTCCTTAACTTCTACAATAAACTCTCCAATTTTTGTCCTCCTTAAGAATACTCCATTGCCCACATTCGCTGTGTCCTTGCCAACCTGCCATGCTTGTAAACTTTTGCTTATTCTCAAGCACATTCTCATCATCCCTGACAAAAATTGGGCCTTTTCAAGGAAAGAAACATAACAAAATGGGAGCTACCAAAAAACACAATGTTAGCCACAAGTACTAATATGCAATTAATGATCATGGGATCGAGAGCACAGCTAACCATGATGCAATTACTAATATTTTCTAAATCTTGGAACATGATGCTGTGAAACTTGTCAACCCTTATAGAAGAGCCATCTTAAAATCTCAATAGGGATCTTCATTGATAGACATGTAAAAAGGTTCCTCCTTTAGAAACAAAGTGCTTACCTACAAAGGTTGCTCCATTTGAAATAGAGTGCTTACCTAGGACCTAGCTATTGCAACTAAGCTCATTACTTTTCTCCTAGATGGTTGTGTTGGACGGAGATTGATTATGAAGACCCCACTAGAACAGTAACTCCAACATCACACAAAGATCAAAAGATGAGGGAGCAACAACAGAGGGACTGCAATGAAGGGAAGAGGATACAAGGCCATTGGGAAGGACGCATGAACCATCTATCACCACAATGGGATGGAAGCCTACTTATCATGGATCACGCCCCAGTCCCAACATTGCAGTTACAAGGGAATCAAGCAAAGATGACAATCAGGGTCTTTCTAGTTCCACTAAAGTTTGTATTCAGATTCGCTGAAGCTCCATTTACCTACATTAATTACCAGAGTTTCATCATCACCATTGAAACCAGTGTCCCTCTAAAGTCAGACACATTGCAGCCATTCTCTCAAAGCTAGTACATCTCAACTAGGTGTCTCCCATGATTGACTTGAATGGAGCACAAATATGAAAATGTGGCTTGATTGATTTGAACAGAATGCTCCAGCACATATGTGGTCATACTTGGTTCAACTGACACCCCTAGAATGATCATGGCTTTCAGGGAAGAACTGGCTTTGGATGAGTTGAATTGCCATATTCTTTGCAGATGCAGGATCCAAAGTCCTGACTTGACCTCAGACAAACTGGGAGTTCTATCTTTAGTCACAACGAATTATCATGTTTTGACACATCCACAGCAGTAATTACATAAATTGTTTTGACACTACTCCTGGTAAGAAACATCAACCACATGAGATGTCTAACGAGAATATAATATACAATACCCAATCATCCATCCCCACGAAGTATAATAAGAGGTAAATGATTTTCCTAACTTGGCATGTGGACCACGTGTCAGGCTTGATAGGTGGTCTCACACATAATATGGACCTAACTTTCCTTTGACCAAGGATCCTAATTGAAAAATTCTTAATTCCCTGACTGGGGTCAGAACCAAAGAAAATCAATTTCTGTCTTACCATGGTAGATTTGTCATCCAAAGTTCATAAGGTCCAATGGTAGAACGGCATACAAAGGGAGAAGAACCCTTCACAAGAGTGAATAAAATTCACATCTCATGTAAAAGAGGCAATCTCATATTTCGAAAAATTGAATATGTTTGGCAGGGCTCTTTTGTCAAATAACTTATCAACATTTGAAAGGGCCTTCCAAGTTTGTACCCAACATAGTCAGGGCAAGGAAGCCAAAACCTTCATAGCCCAATCATGCACAAGGTATAAGAGACATTGTTTAATGTAGCTTCCTAACATCTTTGAACACCCTACAATTTCTTTCCTTCCATCTTTGCAACCATATTGCATGTGGTAGAGTGATCCAGATTTTCTTCCTATTAAACATCAACCTTCATCTTGTTGGCTCATTTCTCTCAAAATTCATGCACGGTCCAATGTGCAAGGACATCACTTAACATACCTACCTAAGATTTACAAATCCACAAATTGAACTTATAATCACCTACAATCCCTTGTCATGTTTAGACTAAAGTCTATAGTTTTGTCCTTACTAATGGAAGTCTCTTGATAAGATGCAAGATCACTTCCATGGGAAAAGCTTAACTAATTTGTATTTGTCATATGCTTGTGCCATAGAGATGCAAACAAAGAAACAATAGTTGTAACCATGACAGAAATGGGTTGTGCCTTGATAATGATGACAGCCAAATTTGAGAATTTGGATTTGGAAATGATAGGGATGCCACCCAAAAGAAAGAGGCAATCAATAGATTTGCTAGTGAGCCAAATAACTACATAGATATATTGAACGACCGATTTGTCAATCAAGTTGTTGGTGGGGAAAGACAGGCATGATTGGAAACAGTGATTTTCATGTCTTATAACCACACCATGGGGTCGTCATCTCTTTTTTGAACTCTTAATGCCCACACTATCTTTTCATGTGTGTGTGTGTGAAATGGAGATACAAAGTGAGTGCATCAGAAAATGGGAATTGGTTCGTCCCTAGCAAGTATCCAAAGCAAGACTGCACACTCAATCTTCACTAAGACACCAAAGCATTCAGTGGAAAGGGGAGAGGGAAATGGAGATGTGGGTTTCAGGAGTTTGTCACAAGAGTCTGACGAGACACTTGTTGTGATTGTAACCAAACACTACTTTCACAACAAATAACCAAACACTAACCTTAGACCATGAATGACAGGAGGATGAAAACCAGGAGAGTCAATAATAATGTGAACAGAAACAACACATGAGAGGCAGAAGCATCGTAGCATGTACATTATGCATATGTATTGTGCATGTTGGACCAACATGATGCACACGTTGGTAGACATGTAGTCACGAAGAAAAAAAATACCGATTTTGTGTGACAGTCTACTGACAAAGTTTCACCCAAAAAATACCCACCAGCAAATCGACCCATATGCTGTTTCAACACAAGGAAAATTCAAAACGTGAATGTGTTGAAGTTGAATTCCATGGATAAGAATGAATGCTGAACGGCTCAACAGAACAAACATTCCCATTTTTATACCATGTAGTACCTGATTTCTGTGACATTATTTGACATCTCCTTGGAAGCATTATTAACATTTGCAGCCTCACCCTCCCACACAACTTCAGTCACTGATACAAATAAACTCAGTTATATTAATATATTAATGGCAGAATGTGAGAACTTGCACTGGAGAAATCTTTCAAATATTTTTCTATGAAGTACTTGCTAGTCTCCTCGTAATACATGCAAGTTTCAAAAAATCGGTTAACCATATCAATTCAGTCAGGGAATCGACCAATGATGATAGATACAAGCAATTGGCTTAACAAATAAATGAAGCTATCAATTTGATTCACCATCGATGACATTTATTCCAAATAGAAAATACATATGATCACAATCTTACCTGTTCAAGCTTATCAAACAGCAGATTTTCATTTATATTTGTTGCATTACACCAAGAAATTGCCAACATAGTTGGAGCACTTGGGTTGTCATTTAATAATATTTTGAACATTATTATTTAAATAAGTTGGAGATTATCAGTTTAACCAATTGATAGTACAATTCAAGTTTTAATTAAACTTGAATTAATTGACTTCATTAAACTGAGAATTAATACTGAATCATAATCAAGTTTTAACTATGTCTAATTAAACAAATATGATGAACTTGAGTAATGAGTGTGATAATTTGAGTAAATTTCAACAAATAAATCTTGAGAAAATGAGAAGTAAAAATACAAACTACAAAAACAAAACCACAGTGATTTAACTACAATCTGAGTTATGTTCACTCCTCAAGCATTATGTTTGAAGCCTACACTATTTTGATATCATGAAGTTAACACCCTGCACTGTACAACTTCTTTAGTTAATACCAAGTCTAATCACCTCAAAACCTCCATGATCAAGAGAACTGTATTTTTGGAAATCTTGTAAAATTGTAACTCTAATTTCCTTTGAGTAACTCTCTCCTAGATGAATGCAGTTGATCCAATAAAACTAGTGTATGTGCACTTGGAGAAGGAGAAAATTGATTTTTCTCTTTGAAGAATGAGAATGAAAAGCGAGAGAATGCAGGTAATTAATTGATGAAAATCTACGGCATAAATATATAAATGCATTGATGGCCTAGAACTGCAAGTGTAGTGACCAAAAATTTTGTGCAACTACTAAAGCAATATACCATTTTGATCAATGGTATACCATTTTCTCCAACAGTCAAATAGATAGATATATCATTTGAGAAAATGATATGACATTTTTGTTTTAAAGAGCACTTTGTGCTTCTAGTCTAAAAAAGGTATTTTGATATCCAAAAACAAGGTCATTTTTATGATAGAAATAATATTAACTTAAAAGCCATATCACACTTCCTTTAAAAATATTTTTAAATGTATGAATATGATACATAAATGGCCATAAGATTCATAAAAGTAAGACTAATGGTGAAATTACAAAGAATGTTATTCATAAGATTAAAAGAAGATGAATGAAGTGGAGAAATGTTTTTGGAGTGTTATATGATAAAAATTACCCTTAAAACTAAAAATAAAATTTTATAAAATTATTATTCACTCACCTATACTTTATAACTTAGAATGCTAAGTTATAAAGCATTATCATTTGCAAAAAGTTAGTGTTATTAAGACATGTATGTTTAGATGAATGAGTAATAATACTATAAGAGATAAGCTAAAAAAAAAATTTATAAGGAATAAGGTAGAAATTACACTGATTCAAGAGAAGAGAAAATCAACTTCAGTGGTTTGATTATATCCTTAAAAGACCAAAAATGCACCAACTATGAAAGGAAAATTAACTAGCATAGAAGAAAGTAAAAGTAGAGATACGCCTAAAATTACTTAATCAGGAATTGTAAGTAATGATTTAAATTTATAAAATTTAACTGAAAATTTGACCATAGAAATACATGAGAATAAAATTCACACAACTAACCCCACGCAACGATATTGTAAGTCAAATTATTGTCGTATGAATACCATACAAGCATTTTACGTCACACTAATATGTAACAATAAGTGAAAAATCTAATGTACATGTATAGGTGAGAACCTCTTGGGGATTTACATTTTGACCTAAAACTCAATTAAAAAATTACGTCAATTGTTACAAATGTGGATACTAAAATACTTGAAACATGAGTCTAAAGCCTTTGTCAATTCTCATAAACTTCTTAATTTTGTTGCATCTTTTCAGATTTATTATACATCTTCTTTTGTACCTTGTTTGGTCATCTTAATCTTCTCTTATATCCTGTTTGATATAACTTAAATATACATGAGAAAATCATTTTTGCATCATTACATTCACAAATCACAATAGATCTTTTATCATCAAAAGTACATTAATCAAATACCTACCTAAGCTTACATGTCCTAACAAGGGATTATCAAACTAATTTCCTAGACGAGTTACTAACAAAGAAGGAAGGAATGATTAATACCTTCTCTTCCTCTCTCATCAATTCTGGTTTTCAGCACTTTTTTCCTTTTTGATAGAGAGGATGATTCAGCTGCTACATTATTCTTGTTCATTTTATTCTCTGCATCTGATGTATCAACAGTCTCATCGATGACGGCATGTACCATGTTACCCTTCTTTGCTAGGCTAGAATTATGGTCTACCTTTATTTCCTTGGCTCCCAACTCTTTTTTTTTTATTGTCTCGTTATCAGAAACCTTTTTCTCTGCTCCTGAGTGGACATCATTATGTGAGGAGCCTGAAATAAGCTGTCTATTTGGAAGTTCTGGTGAGGACAGATTGACAACATTTTCATCATCTTCGTCATCTGAAAAGTCAATAACAACCTTCCTCTTCCGGCCACTGCATCCATTAGGTTTGCTTCTAAAATTAATATCTTGCTCCCCATCATCAACATTTGTAGAATCTTGTTCCATAGCTGACAAATATTTTAAGAAAGGAGGAAACAAAGTCAGATTCAATCTGCAAATAGCATTATGTTCAGTCAATTTAATATTGAATGTGTGAAAGTATGTATTTTCCATATACTAACTACTTACGAGCAACACCCACAGCAGGACTTGGGGGTTTCAACTTAGTAAATGTGTGGCCCCATATGTTGGCCAATGACCCTTCAGTTGCTGTGACAACCTTATCCTTCAGAAGTTTGGCTTTCTTAGAAGTATCTGTTCCCTTATTAGTTGATGGTTTGACAGATTGAGCATTCATTTCAGAAGCACCAGAAGCCACTGAAGTGGCAACTGTAGAAAGTGGTGCCAAAATTTTTGTTTCATTTCGTTGAACAGGTGTATTTTGTAGTACCCCATTGGTTTTGGAAAACACCTGGGATTGAAGTCCATTCTTGGGGAAATTAGAACCAATGGAACCAATTCCATTGCGCTTGACAAATGAGTTGGCAACTGCACAGAATCTGAGGGAGCAAGAGTTAATGTATTTTTGATATGGTTTATGCAAAACTCAAACTGTTAAAAAAAATATGTACACTACAGTGTGGGTAGAAATTCCAGAATGCATACAGAGAAGCAACTTTAATTTTTGATTGATTTGCAAGAAAGAAAACTAGATTGAATGCTAGTTCTGCAAACCACGAATGAGAAAGCACTCACTACCTATTATCTCTCAAGCAATTGTCAATGGTTGAAGGCTGATCAAAGAGTTCTTCTGCCTGTGTAAATTCAATACTCCAGAGAACAGCAGCATCCTTTGGCATGCATGCTTGGACACTGTACACTTGAACTGAACAGTTATCCCTGAATTCTTTTTTGGCCCCTACATCATGATGGAACCTCAATAAATAGGACAAACTACAACTGTTAAGCTTGATTGGAACAGGAACATTTGCTGAATAGACACGTGGAAATTACAGTTTACCATCAATTATATGATTTTTCCTTCTGATCCCCTGAACTTTGAATTCATGCACCCATCCTACTCAAATACGTGAAACATTATTGATAAATGGCAATAATTTTGACTGACAAAACCATTTTGCCCTCTATTACACATCCCTCTCTTCTCACCTACTTCCCATGAGACCCTCAATCCCAAAACCACAAGCACCTTTTGTTTCCTTTGAAACCATAACTAAATCCAAACAAACATTGTGATTCTTTGGCTTGTTGGAGGATTTTTTCAAATCTTTGGCTCTTTGGAGGTTCTCACTGACATAAAACAAAAGAATGACAATAAAAAATGTACGACTGACATTGCATGACATACTAAATGTTTCGTGTATCACCTGCAGGGTATTACAATGTGTACTTACTAGGGATGCTGATGTGAGAGATAATGCAGGCATCCCAACGCCCATGGCTCACACCATAATGAAATGGCTAATCTTAATATGCATATCATATATTTCCCAGTTTCATGATAAACCAAGACAATACTCACCAATTCAAACTTGATTCTGTATGATTGGATAATGTGAATGGAAGCTTAAAATAACAATAATTCTTTCAAACTTGATTTTAGGACTTAAAATAAGTGTTCTGACAAAGCATATAAAACTATAATTAAGTGTCACCTAACATGTGGGTAACAGTTATGGAACAAGCCATTGGAAGCAACACTATTTTACATGTATAAACAAATGAAACAATGCCTATGGAATGAAAAGGCCAAGCCCAGCAAACATCAAAAACAAATATAAGTGAACGCTCAGTTTTCTAAGGAGTAAATGCTCAGTTATATTTAATGAAAATATCAATCTATAGTTAGAAGGCAACATTGGTGCAATTGTAAAGTCAGTCCAGCATGATATCTGAAGGTCACATGCTTAAGTGCTAGCAAAGTCTCGACATTTACCAGAAGTAAGGCTAAAAATTAGACCCCACCACACCCCATATTGGTTGGAGTCTCATGCATTAAATTTTCTCTTTATCAATCTATAGAGTTGTTTATATCTAAAGTGTTATAACTAAGGCAAGCACCATTAGAAAAAAAATTTACAAGTTTTAGTAGAGCAGATTGCTTTAACACATACCTGAAAGCTTTATTCCTGGAACAAGGCTTACGTGGTAAGCCTGAAGATTACTCTTCAACCACCCAGATAAGGTATATACAACTTCCAATCCATTCCCATGCTTCTCAACGAAGTCCAGAAGCAACCTTAACGTAGAATTATTTATAATTTTATTATTTATCAATAAAAAGTAAATGGTAAGATTGTCTTTTTCCATGATACAAACTTACCTCTTAGCGTCGTTTGATGGGATGGAAAAATTGCGACTAAGCCACTTGTAAGAAACCTGGATATTAATAATTGATATAAAACAGGATTATTAATGTCATGGATAATACACTTGAGGAAGAGCATATTCAACTCAGAGAAATTAATCCTACCATCAGACAAAGAACTAGAATACTGGATTGGAGAGCTCATGAATTAGAGCTGATTTGAATATCAGTTCAGAACGATTTTCTCCGGGAAAAAAAGTATTTTTTTTTAATTACCAGCTTAACAACGATTTACCGATAAGCAACTGCGATCAACATTTTCTATTGTATACTTATTACGTTTAAGTTCTTTTGTAGGACAACGCCGGAAAGTAAAACCGAAATTTCTTCACGAGAAGCAACCATAACGGAATAAATGACCAGAAAAAACGAGATCCTTTCAACCCCTGCCCTAACTCAGACAAGCATGAAAATGGAAGAATGGTGTGGGCACATGCATTAGAGACGAATGAAATTCGCTGCTTCTGTTAAATTAAAAAGAAAGTGACTTTGACCGCACCACTTGTAGCTTGTCTAGGACAAGCGACTGTATCTCTCCGAGTACGTCTAGGGTTTCAACTCTAGCCATTAATTGTGCCAGCGCTAGCAGATGATCTCCAGCGCCGCAATCAGATCTGATTCGCTGCTCTTCCACCGCTCCGGCCTGGGATGATGGTGCAGGAGTCGCGCGAGGAGGGAGAGAATCAAGAGATATCTGAGGATAAGGACGCTGGAGGGCGAAACGCGGGAAAGCGCGTTCTCCCGCCTGATACCGTAACTCCCGCTCGAATTTTCGTTCTGGGGCAACACGTCACGACCTTAAAAATATACAAGAGTGAGCTTTAAAAAATAAAATAAAATAAGTTTCATATTGGTATTATTTTATATTTTCTATAATTTTTTTTATATTTTCTATGATTTAAATCTAATAAAAGATTGATGTTACTAAAATTGTCACGTAGAAATTTTAGAAGATGATCAAACATATATTGATGTTTATGATCATATGGTCTTGTAGGTGTTTCTAGTATAAAATTGAAACCTATAAAAAATTCAAATAATAGATCTCGTTCTAAGGTGTGTTTGTATGAAATTTTAAAATGTAAAACTGACTTTTGTGATTTTTAAAATACTTAATATTGCTAATTTTTTTACTTGGATTTGAATTTAACATTTTTCTTATACAAATAATTATTTATCCAGATTCAAGTTCAACGGTGGGTAAATTATAGAATGCTCTCCCTTGTTCCAAAAAAACACTTGTTTTTGACTTGAATAATGGTCGCCAGCATTGATTGTAGGAGTGAATGTATTCAAATAAAATTAATCAGAATTTAAGCTGATCAAAACCCTTTTTTTCCGAAAGGATGCCAATTATAATCACTATTGGTAAATGTGATTTTCTACCGAGAGAATAATAGAAGCTAAAAAGAAAATGAAACTCAACTCGACTTAACAAGCTAAATGCATGATTCATGTTCTCTCTGTATATATATAAGTGAAGCAACAATATCCTTAACAAATTAAGACAGTCTTGTAGTATTACTAATGATGTAATATATGGCTTACCATACAGCTAGTCCAAGGGAAACTAGAGTTTTTCAAATTTACATATGGTAAGTTTTAGTGAATCATTTGTCTTTTGATGGCGAGAGGATATATATTCTTCAATGAACAATAAATTATAAATCTGAATCACTAACTTTATCTATTTGTTTGAAGTCAATTAACATTGTTAGATTAGTAATTCTTTTATTATCATGTTTGAAAAATACAAAATTGATTGAGTTTCCAACATACAATTTGAGATTAGGGAAGAGTTTGTGTCGATGAAATTGAGAGGAATTTAATTTCATCAAATTCAAATATTTATGTGAATCTTTCTTGATGGAATTCAAATCATTTATGAAATTCATTTTAAAAAGGGGTTTAAAATTCAATTACAACTTTTTTTCTTGTGAATCGAGTAGAATCTTTCTTGTGTAGTTTTTGCATCTTTTAAAAAGTCAATAATTAAATTTTAAAATATATTAAATTTTTAATATTTTTTAAAATAAAAAATAAAATCAATTTTATCTAATTTCGTTAATACACAAATACTAAAATTTTAAATTCTATTCAATTCTGTAAAATGTACAAATACTTTTTCATTGAATTCAATTTAATTCCAATTAAAAAATTCATTTCTATTTAATTTTGTACGCACAAATGAACTCTATATATAAAATACTTAAACATGATCAAGTTAGATCAATCTCTAGAAGGATATATAAACCATCTGGTTAATTAATAAGTTTGTCGAGATTAATTCATCCACCGATTGATCATTGAATGCTCGGCCGGTCGTCTCCTGCATGCCAGTACGTACGTTCACCACCTCGAATGCAAAGGTACGTAGTGTGTGCATGCATGCTTTTGATGGGATTTTTTCCAGCAGCTACTGTAGAGATTCGATGTTCTATCACGGTCCATATGCTTATCTAACAATTAACGTGGATATAAAACTTACAATCCGGCCCATGACTGCAATAGATTATTTCTCAGATACATGTAAAAGTGGATAAACATTAGCCATAACGCATATGCTAAAGTTCTGTTGACTGTTCCCAGCATATGTAGTTCATATAATATCAAGATCGATGTGATCTGTATACAGGTACGTACGTACCTGCTGAATTTTAAAAAAATGCCGGGCCGACTTATTTTCAAAAATGCATAAACAAGCTAGCTCGTCGCGTCCGTTTAAACCCTAAATGCATATATGTATGCCGTTACAGGTCAATGATATTAGTAACTGGCTTATCTGTTAATTAGCCGGATAATTGGACTCCATTACCATGCTGTGGACTAGTATATATATATGCTTGTGTAGGTGTGTGGGGAAGCACGCTAATTAAGAGAGACAGTACTGGGTTTTTGTATTTTTCATGTTTGATTATCGATAGAGTGTACCTTTCCTTTGAAGCTTCCAGCTCTCCAAGTGTGGTTGGTGTTCATCCTAACCCCACCACCATAGATCGATCGACTAAACCTGCACCAATACGAGCTCTGAAAAGCACGAGGTCGAGCAACCACAATATATATATACCTAAATCGTGTAATCGTTGAGTCAAAATCTACCCAGTGTTCTTGGCCGTTGGTTAGATTCAACATTTGTGAAGGAATGTTGAATGTACTTGGGTTTAATCGATAGGTTCAGCCGCAGGCAAGTTGTTGCAGCTCCATTTTGTAATTTTTTTTTTCAAATAATATTTTACAGAACTCCCTGAGGTGGATTTTCGTAGATTCGTCACAATTTCCGGTGTATTTATTTAACACGCACGACGTGGCAAACGCTGTACGCCGCACTCCAGAAAACGGAACGGACATCTCCTCTTCACCTCGAATGATCTCAACAACGGGGAGATTCCTTCCAAATCGCGCCCGAGCGTGCCCCCGTCCAGATCGAATCTTCGAGCCACCAACCTCCACCTAGCGGCTCGCCCATCAATCGAATACCGATATCCACACCCCGATCTCGATCCGGTCCAGCAGATGCTGAGCTAGCGGAGTAGATGGCGGAGAGCGATCCCGTCCTCGGCAACGAAGGGGGCGGAGGTGAAGCGATCGATCCGCCTTCATCCGGTGAAGATGCTTTGGATCACGTGGACGTGCCGTTGCTTGATGGCGGCGCGGTGGAGAGAGGAGGAGGAGGGGCGGTGGATGTCGATAGGCCCGGATCTAGTAGCTTCCGGCAGAGGAGCATGCATTTGAACTCTCCGCTTTCCCTAGACGCGGATGCGAATGGGTGTGACCATCACCGATCGGTTCCGCTTGATTCGGATAATTGTTGTGGCGGAGGCATGATTCATAGCGCTTCAAGAGCGAAGCTAGAGGCGGACGGGCGGTTCGTCTCTGGGACCTTTACGGCCGGTGACGTGGTCAGGACGCTTTTATTCATACTAATTTGGTATACATTCAGTACGTGCCTGACATTGTGAGTTATTTTGTTTCCCTTCTTTGAATTTTTTGTGTTTTTAAACTTTGCGGAAGGTTAGGAGAGTTGTTTTGTTGATCGAGGCAGGTACAATAAGGAATTGTTGGGGGATAAGCTCGGGAAGTTCCCGGCTCCTTTGTTGATGAATACCGTTCACTTCACGCTGCAAGCCGTGCTGTCGAAGATTGTCCTGTGGTTCCAGAATAGGAAGCTTGATGGTAAAGTGATCATGACATGGAAGGATTACCTTTTGAGAGGTATTTGATTAAAACATACTTTTGATTTTTTTGCTAGCCGGAAGATATTGATATTTTTTAATTGCTGGTAATGCATTTTCAGCCACTTGTCCATTGACTCCTCGTTTATTGTCTTCAATTTGCTTGTCTGGCGTGTTTCATATTTTTCTACTTTACGACCGAATTGCTGGAATGCTAAATCCGTATTACTACAGACGGTAGAAGTTTCAAGTTATTTTTATATCGTACTTGTATATTTTTCAATCCTCTTCATCAAACAATGTTTGCAGTACATTGTCATTATAAATTCTTTAGTCACAATAGATTATTAATTGTTTCCATTTAAGTTATTTTATTATCAACATCTGTTTTTTTCCTTTTCATTGAATTCAGATAAATTTCTGGGGAATGTTCCGAGTTTATTAAACGACCTATGATCCTAATTTGTCTTATAATGGATTCCAGTCAATTGTTATGGAGTTACCAATGGAAGAAGTTGACAATAAATTATTAATAAAGAAGTTGAAATTGGTTTGGATTTTCTTCTTAAATTCCATTAGCGTGGTGAATGCTTATGCTAAGAAGTTCATAATGGACACCGCATCTCTGACTTGAGTCCTTTAAATTCAGACTTATAACAGAACTTTGAGACACTTCTCATTAACTAACATCATTAATAACTCTTTTTGTTATGCCCTCATCAATGTTTAGAATCAAGTTGCAGATAGACCTTGTCGTCTCACAATTCCTTCCATTCCATTTAGGTCACACATTTTCATCACCTACCCCTTCTTCATTGATCATGACTATGACAACCCCTTCCCATGACCTTTTGTGCTTCTCCTTTCTCCACCTCTACATGCCCATAGGTATCCACTTTGTTCTCAACATCTCCTACTACCCCATCACACCCCACCTCCTCGTCACCAACCCCTTCATGTTCACATCTTCATGCACCAATAATGATGACCATGATACCAACTCCATCACTACAAGCATTCCCCTTGCCTTCTCCCTCGAGAATACCTTCCTCTTCCTCAATTGCTCCCCTTCTTCTGGCCGTGTTAGCCCTTGGCTCAACTCCTGCTGATGGTACCTCAACTTTTTCAGTGCCAATTTGATCTGTGACATCACTGTTGGGTCCTAGGTCAACCAAACTTTGCCTATCATTTCATTGCACATTATCAGAAAATGGGAGATATAGGATGAGAACTACATGGACAATGGAGTGGTAGCAACAATGACTCTTGCCTGTTGGAGGTAGATCATTGTTGGTGATCATGGGAAGAATGTTGCCTGTGGAGGGAGAAGAAGAAGAAAAATACCTAGGGGTAGTTATCCCCGAAAAATTAGAATAAGATATAGTTCTTGACAAAAATATAAAATGACCAAAGGACACTTTTTATGTTATCACATTGATGTGCATTAAAATTCAGGATATCAAAGTCATACCTGAGCAAAGTTTAGGATACCATCATGTAAATAATTCTCTCCATAGATATTGTGTAACAAATTTAATCCCCATGAAGCACACTTTCATTAACAATTCTAATGCAAGCATACATGATATTAGGAAAAACAAGCTCATGCCAGAATATATGCATACAGAAACAACTGACAATGCCATGATATACAATACGAATAAGTAGAGAACCAGAGGATATGAGATTGTAATCTCTGTGTCTCTGAATGTTATCTGCAGAACACCTTCACTTTGTCTTTTCTTTTTTTGTTTTTGATTATTGATACATTGGATTAGTCTTATTTTTCATATTGCCTGCTCTTGGCAACTGGCAAAAGAAAGTTTTAATAAGCTTTCCTTCCCACAAGAAATTTTATACATTGATATGCCATAAGTCCTGTACAATGATATCTTTGATTATTTTATTGTAAATATTTTACTGGTTTTGTATTGATGATGCACACTTATATATGGATGAGTGCTTGCATTGTTGCAATGATAATGTGGGTTTCCTCTCTTATTCTGTGATCATAATATATCATGCTTTCTCCCAATTCAATTTTGATATTTCCGTCATTGAACTTTATTAATTAATTAAGTGTGATTTGATTACATAGTTGTACCAACGGCACTTGGAACTGCATTGGATATAAACCTTAGCAATGCTTCGCTTGTCTTCATTTCTGTAACATTTGCTACCATGGTAAGTATTTTTCTCTGGACAAATTCTTTTTTTGTCATGCACATAAATAAAAATTTACATTGGAAATATAATTTATCTTCTGGTTTTCGTGTGTTCATTTTTGCTCTTTTGCAGTGTAAATCTGCTTCTCCAATATTTCTCCTTGTATTTGCATTTGCATTCAGGTAATTATGGTTTTTTAAATTATGTTTTTTGTTGTATTCTCCAAGTTTTCAGATCAACAGCATTATATGTTATGAATTCGGTTGATTGGTTAACAATTTTTCAAAGAAACAGCATGATTTGTTCCAAATGCTTGATTACATTTTCTAACGTGATTGATACATGTTCATTAATCTGTGCTCCTGTAGCACATAGCAAAATGTTCTAGAAATATTCCTTTTTTGAAAGTAACAGGTCTAATCATGTTTGCTAATCCATGGTATTTCTCAGACATTTATTTAGTGGTGAGGTTTGCACCTACTTGTAAGAGTACCTTTTCTAAAAAAATTGTATGGTCATTTTTTTTCTGAAAAATGGTATGATTGCATAGGATATGAAATGCCTGAGAAAGTAAAATCTGAAGTTAAGAATTTTTATGAGGCAAAGAAACAATTACAATTTGCAACCACTTTATTTTCTCCAATCATCTCTCCCAGAATTGAAATATATATTGCCCAAAAACTAATCAGATCAAAGCATGAAGACATTAATTTGACTATTGTTCTAGATCTCACTTTTTGTGTACCATATTCCATGTTTAGGGAAAAGAAATCTGGAGTGGTCAAAACCGCTATAGTGCCATCAACCATCCAGCTGATCTGAAGTGTTGATTTTCATTTTAATGGATAACATTCATTAATCTGAGCAGTAATCTGGCACTTTTGCAACAATTCTCATCATTTTTACTTTATACAAAACAATAACAATAGCAAAAAATTTCAAAATATCATTACAACAAGAAGAACAACTGACCAAAAACGGAAAATGTTTTTTGCTCATTAAAATATGCAGGAATGGTCAGGATCGTTTGTACTAAATTTGCTTCATGTTTGTAAGTTTTATTAGGGTGTTTTGACATTATTCTTCAATCTGAGCAGTTCAATCAAGGACCACCATTAAAAATTTTATTGGTTTTCTGTTATTCGTTTTATTTTAAAAATTCTGTTATTCATCAAAAATCTTTTTCAGTTTTCATTGTGATTTTTTTTTTTAAAAAAAAATGGAGAGGCCCCCACTATGCACACTTTCATAATGACACCCATTGCAGTAGTAATTGTAGTGGAAATTCCCAGATGCATTGGTTTTGTGTTTTCGACCATGCTTCTATTTTACTTTCTTTTCCCCATAGTAGTTAAATTTCTGTCTTGACTACTGATGAATATATCTTTCCTTTTCATTTTTTAAAAATTTTTATGTTTTTTTTCATTATAAATGCATGGAAGAAAAGAAAAGGATTCATATGATTCATGATTGACCCATGTAGTGGGATTATGGTTTGGATTGTTGTTCATGTTTGTTCATTTCAATTATCTTGATTATGTTTTTTCTTGGCAAACACTCATAAATTGATGGTTTTTTTTGCTTTTATACAGTAGTAAAATATTTTGTTATCATTTATGCTATTGTTATCATTTATGCCGTAGTAGGCCCTCTTGAAGCTAAATGTTATACTATAATGTTACTTTCGTTATAATATCAAACTTAATCTTGATTATCACTTTAACCTACATGTGAAATGGCCAAATTACCCTCTTCTTCTTCTTTGGGTCTATTTGTGTACATGGAATTAAATGGAAAGGAATTGATGTAAATTTATTTCTTAAGCAAAATTAAATTGGGTAGAAATAAATTCAATGTTTGATGATGGTTTTAGGCTTTTAGCATGTTGGAAGGTGGAGAAGACGGAGGAAGGGGGGGGGTCTGTGTTGGTGGGATTTAGGTATGACTATGAGTTGCATATAGGTGATAAATTAGTCGATTAAAGAAGGATAAAAAAGATAATTGACACACATAAAATCTTAAATGGACATTAAGTCATGACTCTTAATCACAATGATATTTTAGATAAAAGTTATGTTTTGAGATGGCATATCAATAAATATATGTTTTACAGTGGAACATGTGACAATATGATGTTTTACAATATTACTCAAACAAACTTAAAATATTGAATGACTGGTGCTCATTCCTAGGAGTATGTTTATTTTGGAGTTTTATGTTAATAATCATGTATTTTTCTTGGAGTCATAGTCTTTTTTATATCTAATATGTGATGTCCTCTAGCACTTAATTTTAGACATATTATTCATCTCTCATCTTTCATTTGCTTGTTTTACAGAGACTGATATTATCATCGATAAAATTCATTATGTCTTGAATTCTAACCATTACTTTTTATTTCTCATGGACTGACTAGACTGTAGATTGTCTTACACCCTTAATTTTGTTTGCACCATATTTTATGTGACAGTTTCAAAAATTGAGGTTTTAAAAAAGTGACCTCCTTGAATGCCATTGTCTTCTCTTCTCATATACTTGACTATACATTTAAAATTTCCTACTCTTTACCTGTGCTATCCTTACTTCTTGTCAAGGTTGGAGAGTCCAAGCATCAAGCTTTTTGGTATTATATTTATAATCTCTTTTGGTATTCTTTTAACAGGTATGCAATTTTTGTACACGTTAATCTATATCTTGATATAGTTCTTAGCAATGGACACCAGTGAACTCAAGATTTTATCCTTAAACTTCCACAGTTGCAAAGGAGACAGAATTTGACTTCTGGGGTTTCGTCTTTGTTATGCTGGCAGCAGTTATGTCAGGTTTCCGTTGGTGTATGACTCAGATCCTTTTACAGGCATGCTTCTAATCTCAAGATTATTTTTGAAAATGTATAATATGAATTGTTTGATACATTTTTATGTGAAAATTCTAGATAATCTACTTTTTTACTTTCTTTAGAAACTGACACTTTTCCTTCTCAATGTCTTTCATATTGAACTGACCTGAAGAAAGACGCCTATGGTATGTATTTTGGCCTTTGCTTGAATACTTTTATGTAGTAGTGAATAATTAACTCAATTTTCCGTAGTATGCCATGGATTTTTTTATTTTTTATTTAAAAGGATATACTACTTAATTCACCCTTCCTCTTAACTCAATTTGCCGTAGTATGCCATGGTTGTTTATGTATATGTTCTGATTTGATTTTGAAAATTTTCCTAATTTGTTTTTTACTTAATATGTGAATAATTATCTGCTTTTGTTTTGTTCATCAGGACTAAAGAATCCAATTACTTTGATGAGTTATGTTACTCCAGTAATGGCTTTGTCCAGTTTCATTCTCTCGTTGATAATGGATCCCTGGCATGAGTTTGACAGCAATACTTATTTTAATAGTTCATGGCATGTCATACGCAGTTGCATCTTGATGGTAATTGGAGGAACTTTGGCATTCTTTATGGTGAGATATTAACAGTAAATTATTGTGTATATGTAAATACTACTTTTCCATTTCTTGATATCTTTATTGCAGTGGCAATGTGCCATTTGAATCAGTTATACAGAGATAAATCTTCTCTAATTAGCATGCTAGATATGCATATCAATTATAACTAAAGTTTTTTTCTTGTGCAAAAATAACAATGCTGCCTTTTTCTGTTGATGAAGGTATTGACTGAATATATCCTTGTTTCAGCAACCAGTGCTGTTACAGTGACAATAGCTGGTGTTGTGAAGGAAGCTGTCACTATTGTGGTATTCTAAGTCTTTATATGCCTTTCTTATTCATTCTGGTTCTGATGTATCCCTTTAAAGCCTTAGTCCTTGAAAATTGAAAGCATCTATTAGCATTTATTTTCTTCACTCTGTTTACCATTAGTTGTATTATTATTTTTATTCTCTTCTCGATGCTACAAGCTTGTTTGGGATAGAGTCAGGGGAGGGGAAATTAATTAAAGTATTGTTTTTCAATGGTTGCATATGCATTTGGTATAAAGTAGTACAACATTAATTGATTTTTATATGGTCATGGTCAAATAGTTATCAAATCATTTAAGTTGTTTTTCTTTTAGTTCATCATTAATTAGTGTAACTCTTACTTTATAGTGTATTCTGAATAATATCATTTTTTAACCTATCTCTTATTGTATTATCACCCAACATTTACATTTCTGCTTCAATAACTTTATATATGTATATTCATATTTAATAGTTGAACATTCTATGAGTAATGAAATATATTCATATATTTTTCTTTTAATTTTAAGGTTATCCTTTTCTCACTTAATGTGTAAATCATTATCCAATCTACTTTAATTTTGTGAGCAATACTTTTCTAATTTTTCTATTGTTACACAGCCTAAATATCTTAAAATTTTCGTTTAGAGCTTTCTTAACCATCTAATTTTATGCTTCCATTATTATTCCTATTCTTGTTAATTTTTTGTGCAACAACAAAGGAAAATTTTTCAAATTATAGGAAAAATGGGCTCACACAAGCCATTAATGAATTGGGAAAAAAGTGACAAGATAAACAAAAGGAGTAAAAAGAAACATGGGCTATAAGAGAGAGAAACCCAAACACAGACGAAGGAAAAGGAATAGAATACAGTTGATGCTGCCCAATTGAAAAAGTAGACAACCTCCTAAATGCATCATAAGGCTAAAGAGGGATCAATCTAAATTGAAATTATCCTTTCTGATAAGATCTTCATGTCCTTCCAACTTGTGAACCACTTCATTTCACAACCCATCACCCTAGACTTGAAGTAAGATTCGTCATGTGTAGAATTGCAGAACATTTTACGGTTTCTTTCCATTTATCTATGTTATCAAATAGCATGGAGGACATATCACCGTAATTTCACCATTGACTTGTCAGATTTACTACCATTGAAGTCTTTCTTAATAGTTAATATCTCAAATTGAGATACCCTGTAGTCTAAGTAAAGAATTATACCATTTATACATCATGTAGCTTCATTTCTTGCATTCCCATGATCGCCTCCACCATCATTGTGAATTCTCATCTTTCTGCATTTAAAAAGGATTTATGACATTCCTTTTTTTGTTTTGTTATTTTTATATTTCTTTGTTCCACCACCAGCATTTTTTATCAAGTGGCACCATTTTTTTAAATTCTTCTAACATTTCTTTAGCAATCTTTTTAATTCAATTGATCTGGCATTTGAAAGTGTATTTATTTCTTTATAAAGATTTCATATTTCTTCTTTTAATGACTTAGCCTTAAGTATCATTTGTTTTTCACCTTTTAGATTTTGCTACCTAATTCTACAATCCCTATGACTTTTATTCTTTTTCCTCCAAATTTTAATTCAAACATCTAATATTAACAACTTGCATTATGTAGTTAAATTTTCTTTTAATATAACCTTATAATCCCTAAACATTCTCTGATTTACTTTCTAACAGGGGATAAAATCTGTGATTACTGACTAGTATTTAATTTACTTTTAAATATAATTAAATGTTCCTTTCACTTTCTAAATTATATATTTGATGTCAAAAGGCAACTAGCTAAATTAAAATGTAAAATTGAGTTTTCTTTTTTTCCATTTCCAAATCTGAATCACTCCATGTTTTCTCTTGCCTTATATTTTATTTTCTAACATGCCTATTTAAATCCCCTTCAATAAAGAGTTTTTCACTAATTGGTAAACTTCAATACTAAATTATCTATATCTTCCCAACATTTTTGTTTGACAACTTCTTCTAAACCTACTCATGCATATGCACTAGCAATATTGACTATTTCTCCTATTACAGACTTAATCATTATAAATCCATCATCTATTCTTTTTAACTTAATAACTTCATCATTTAAACTTTTATCAACTATTATTCCTACTTAATGTTGCGACTTTATTTTTGGCTTGGTTGTCTCAATCATGCCTTGTACTATGGATGAATCTTATCTGAAATGTGAATCATGTTATTTTTATCAAAAAAATTATTTCAACGCTATTTTTGCATTTATCCTTTCCAAACCTATTTGCATATTTTGAATTTAAATTGCCCTAGTAAAAAAGATAACAATTTGGTTAAAAGAAATATTCACAATGAATTCATTGGATAATTGAATAAATGTACATTGGCTCTAAAAAAGTTAAAATTACAATTTAGATACATTTATAGCTGCTTAAATTACTATTCATGATGGCCAGTCAGGTTGCAGTATTGTATTTCCACGATCAGTTTACCTGGCTAAAGGCTGCTGGGCTCGTCATTATACTGGTAGGAGTCAGTTTATTCAACTGGTACAAGTAAGTCCTTCAAACTTATAAGAAAATTACTTGCATTCCAATTTATTTCTTGGTTATACCTCATTGTATGAATAAAAAGTATTTGCATGACATGATTCTTTTGGGTACTACTTTAGTTGCTAAATTTCTAGACACATAATATCTCTGAAAAGTCTCCTATATCATCAGTATATACAAACCAATTGATGGCATGCAAGATCCTAGCCATACTAATTAAGGTAACAAAAGCATTGCAAGTGAGAGAATGATGATGCAAGAAGAGTATAACTTCTCAATATAAAATATCACCTCACCTTATAAAAGTATGCAGTTTATAGTTGGAGTTAGACCTGTCAAAATGTTACCTCACTATCTTGTAGGAGGCTTATATGAAGCAAACCAGTTGCCCTTGGCATAGCACTTCAGGAATTTCCACTTTGTTGAAGATGTGGGGTGCTAGCCAATGTCCTAAATGAATAGCCATCTTATTTAAGAATAATCAAGATCCAATAATTAATACTTTCTTAGCAAGATACAATTAGGTGGTACAATTGTTTTTTTCTTTGAAAATAATTAGGCTGAATTTTGTTTAAAAGAAGTATGCTTCTTGTTACAGAAGATGTAGATAATCATCTCCATTTCCATGATAATAGAGTAAAATATCCCAGACCTTTATAATTAAGTTGCGAGTACAAAATTCACTTCCCATCTTTTATATAAATTCCAGGCATGATGATCTGGCTTCTCCACCATCCAGATTGCATTCCTGAAAATATAACTATTCCTTTTTGTCCATATAGTCTAAGTGGTGTACAAGAGAGTAGAAAAACCATAGCAATCATTGTCACCTTGTTGTGCTGGTGACAGCAAACCCTAAACCCTTGTCACTGTTCTTTTTTTTTTTTTTTGATTTTCATCTTGTCTCCTGTTATTCTTCATCTTCATAAACCTTGGCCATCTCTCTTCTACCAAATTCCACTCTTCCTCAAAACCCTAGGGAGCACCAGCCACCGTCCTAACCAAAGCTACCATGACAACCCTTCCACCATTAACACCATTGCTGCTAGCCACATCTGTTGGCAGCAGGAACTACAACTCCAACTGACACTACCATTTCTCTAATGAAAGAGAAAACTCGTCAATTTCATGCAATGGATTTGGGAGCATCCAAGACCACCTCTTCCCAACAACAATTACAACAAAACAACAATTTGAACCATAATCCTATTATGTGGGGTACCTCTCCTCTATAGTAGTTAATTAATCTTTAAGATTATATAACGCTTTGTATCACATCTCGTATCAAATGTATTGCCTCATACAAGAATAGTGTCTCTTATCACCATTGACAAATTGACCTTTGTTGTTGGTTTAATTATGTTTACACATTTGCAAACATCATTTAGGAATTGTAAGAAGAGATTTAAATTTGTGTAATTTATCAGAAAATTTGGCAATATATAGAAATACTTGGAAGAAAATAATTCACATGGCCAACCCTACATAGTGAGTTCATAGCTTGATTGTTGTATTTGTGAAGACCCTTTCAAAAGACATGGTTGTTTATGATGTAAGTCACTTTTCTGCTCCATAGTGTTACTCATGATGTCTATAATATTTCCCCGAGTTTAGCATATGTTTTGATCCACTTTTCATGCCTACCATTGACTGTAAAGTATGTAGTTCATGATGACACACCAGGTTTCTCTAGGGTGAACAGAGCCACTCCCACAGTATTTAGGATTTCCCATATAAGTCCCATATAAGAATGATTGTAGCATCTGTCTACATATCCTTCGAAGTGCCCTCTACTTTGTCCCCATTGTTGCATCAGGATTGTCATACCTTTGACAATAGGTTCTGAATATTTTTGCAATTTCTTTTTTCCGTTGCATACAAGATGATATGACTGCCATTGCCACTGTTGACCTCAAAATTCTAAGTTTACATGATTCTTATTTGATCCTTCTATTCTTCCCATCTTGATTGCAGTATAGCTTCTTTGTAAAATCATCTCTCTTATTCTTCTATGGTATCTGGAGGGCAGCTAGTGTCATTATCACATCATACTGGGATAGGCTTTGAATGTCTATAACTTGCTCCTAAGCTTTTGCTTTGCCCAAATGATATTTCTTTGAAATTTTCTTTTCTTATGACCTTTTTGCTTTTTTCAACCTTTGTTTCATTGATAATTTTTGCATATGATCACATACTATACGGACAATTTGATGTTTCTTGAACTGTGTAATACCACCACCTCACACTTTGTTTTTACAGTATTTGCAAATTGCTTTCCTTCTGTCATTGTCCATGGGATATTCATGTAGCCATCTTAGATCATCTCTCCTTCCACCTTAGTCATCATTGCCACTATCACTATTTTGGATGTGGCATGAAGGGGAACTTGGCATTTTCTAGCTTCAAAATACATATCAAGTAAATGAATTTAATTTGATCATTTGCAAATTGGAAACAAAGTATACGTGTAGAACTAAAATGAACATTTATGAATGGACAGCAACCAAAAAATCTGTAAATCAAAGAAAAAAAAGAAGAAAAATAACATAAAATCACTAAGAAAAATTAAAGAAAACTTAACAAAAATTACCAAAATAATAATTTCTTAAATATTCATGTTAATTTTATGTCATGTAACTAAATATATGCCATATCTACTCAATTTCATCTAGAAATACAATATTTGCAAAAATTCAGTGGTAAAATTCTCAAAAAGTTGAGGACTATGAAAATATATGTATCTAACCTAAATAACTTCAACTCTAATCTAACATCAGCAATAGCTATTCACATTTCCTCTACAAAATACAATATTTCCAAAAAATAGAGATAAATTTCTAAAAAAAGAAGATTACGAAAAATATGCATCTAACCCAAATAACCTTAGATCTAACCCAACATAAGCAATATCTATTAAATTTCAGCCAGTAATGCATGCAAAAATGAAAATTTCAAAAAATCAGAAAAAATCTGTAAAAAGAAGAATTTTACAATAATGTAAGTCATGAAAATAATATTAGATCTAAGCCTAAATAAACAAGATCTAACATTAAGTATGAAGAATAACATGAATTACATACCTGAAACCAAAGATAATTGAGCCACAATACTTGCTATCCCAGTTAACAAAGTGCTTGTAAAAAGGTGCTTGCTTGATTGAGAAATGTATTACCTCCCGCATCTCTCTGGGAAGATAGCTTTGGAATTTGCCTCACCCAATTGCCCAGTCACCTTTGGTGGTCTCCTTGTCAACTCTGATCGTGGCTTATCAGTAGTTTGAAAAATTCAGCAAACCCGAAATTTAAGTCCTAAATCTTAAACCCACTTGAAAAATTGGAATAAAAGAAGCAAAAAATCAGGATAGATGGAATGGAAGAAGATTACGCAAAAGGAGCTCACCTCCCTGAGTCCCATGCCTGGATAGCTTCCAAATTCTACTGGAGCACTATTATTATCCTGTCAGAGAAGTAGGGATGTGGTGAGGAGAAGTTGTTGATGGGAGAAAAACCAAAATGTCAGGGAAAAAATGTCACTGAAACTCAAAGGGAGAAAATAAAGAAGTCCCATAGGCTGTTGCACTCAATTTTTTTTTTTTAAATTTTTTTAAGCATGTGCTTCTTATGAGAAGATGAGCTCACTGGAACAGAGCAAGAATAGGAGAATGGATGATTGGAGAAGATTCAGGCAGAAAAAGCCAATGGATATGTTCCCTGGATGTATCGTCAATTGAGAGCAATGTGCACAATAAAATGTATAAATACATAAACTGGTATACAACACACATAGACAGAAATGAAATGAATTATAGCCGAGTACACATTTATCACTGCTGTGGTGCTGTGTGGAAGTTGGGAATCCTAACTATTGCATCACATTTTTTTCCTCTAAAGATAATTGAGTCATGATACTTGCTTACCCAGTTAACAAAGCACTTTACTGGTAAAAAGGTGCTTTGCCGGGTGCTTGCTTGATTGAAAGCATATTACCTCCCACATCTCCCTGGTAAGATAGCTTTGGAATTTGCCCCAGCCAATTGCCTGGTCACCTTTGGTGGCCTAACTCTGGTCATGACTTAATTTGAAAAATTTAGCAGAAGTCCTTGAAAATTAAAAATACAAATAAATTCGGAAAATACTACATAAATTAGATGCTTGCATTTATCATATTTATATCACTTATATATAATTTAGGAAAATATCTAATTCATTCAATTTCATTGATGAGTCTTAGAAAACGTGAAAATCAAAACGAAATCAGGGACAACAGAAAAAATTATATTTATATTGTTTTTGCAGAGATGAAGTACATTTTGTGTACAATATCAGCTGTTCCTTTTGAAGTATGGACCAATCTGTGTTTCTACGGTACTAAAATACATGGGATCCACTGATCCCGATCCAAAATCCTATCAATTATTGACCAAGAACATATAAAGTCTGATTTGCATGTGATTATCTTACTAATTTTGCAAATCCAGTTTGATCTCAATCACCATGATGCTGTCGTTGTGGATTAAATTTAAAATCACCAAGAAATACTTGGTATATTTTTTGAAGACCAATAAGCGTTTCCAAGCCTTTGTTATCAAAATATTCACTAAATAAATGATTCAATTGTATTTTTTTATTCCTTAAGCATAGTATAGCTAGTTCTCATCAAATATGAAACAATTATATGCATTGATATTATAAAATTGTACTCTTCCATTCGTGACTTTTTTGCACTTACTCTTCCATTCGTGACCTTTGGTTTATATCATATTAGCAAGTTCTGCTATGTCCATTTTGAACATTTTTACTACTAGAAATGTGCATTTTGCTTTTATAGATACCAGAAAATGCACAAAGCTCAACATAGTGATAGTGAAGGAGCTGCAAGTATGAAGTATACCATCCTTGATAAACTAGATCTCCAAGAAGATAAAGTTTGATCTTCACCTATTATAATGTAAGTGCATGTTAACTTGATTCTTGAGATACTTCATTTCAACTTCAGGTTACTAAATACGAAAAAAATTTCTCATTTTTTAAATGATAATTTTCCTGTTTTGGAATAATTTTGAGAAATTTGCAAAACTTGGCTTTAAATCAAGTTTGAAATTTTGTGATGTGGTCTCCTTAAGTTCTTTAGGTCCCTCACTAGCTGTCATAAAAAATGGCACAGAAGTCAGGACTCAGTAGAAACTTGGACTAGTGGAAAACTTGTTGGATTGCCCAGACTACATTATATGGAATTATCCCAAACTGTATAATCAGATTTGCTTCTCCCAAATCTCGATTTTGGAGTTGAAACAGGATGTATATCAGATTAAAGTATTGCATCCATTTCAAAACTCATCATAATGCCATCACAACATCATGTCACCTTTTCCCTTTTGAAGATTATCATCTTCAAAAAATGAGAATTCCAAGTTTGACATGCTCGAAAGGAGACACCTTTCTCTTTTGTATTTATGGAGAGAGATCCACCCAAAACTCAAAGTAGGGAAAGTAGTGTGAAGAAGAGTGACGTATGCTCAAAAAAGGAGAACAACTTATTTGAGGTATTTGTAAACCAACCTTTCTTTTGTTCCCTGTCTTCACATCATTGTCTTTTCCCCAGTTAAGTTTTTCTATTGAGCAAGTGTGGCATCGTTTTTTGTGTTTTGCTTTTGGTAATAACCTTTGCTTGGAACCTTTCACATATCCATTGGAGCAGTATGGGCCATTTATTTGGATCACTGATCATCAACGAACAATTTAGTGTTTGTTCCCAATTGAAAGTGTAGTAAACATACTTTCTCAATTTTTTTGGGTACATTACAATGCCTTGTAGTTTGCCCACAAAACTACCTTATCTTCTCATTTGTATGAAACAGATTTTGAACATCAACTTCCTTTCCGTTCTTTTGGAGTTGTAAATGAACAAATTTACTTGTTAGAGACAATCGTGCAGAACTTTCTTAAATTTAGTGAGAAAAGAATAATATTTGCACAAGCCTGCAATTATGGTAAACAAATGATAACAGCATGGAATCGCTTGTCTCGGTTTCCACTATTCCCATTCAAAATTGCACTCGGTTATTCTATTATGTAGATTTGTTCACGGGTATGTCTATTCTATGCAAAAGACAGGAACATCAGGTTAAATTCTATTAATGTTTCCAGTTGTTCTTCTATATTTTTTTCTTAGCATACGCCTGTGATTTTTGTGTGTTCTCTTCCTTGAAGGTGGTATTTGCCACAAATAAATCCCTTCATTGCATTTTGACTAGAAACTTCTATTTTGTCAGAAAACTTCTAATAGCTCCCAATGCATAAAAAAGAACACAACTAAATTAACTATCATTATAGCTGTTTGAAATATAACTTATTTAGTTGTCAACACAGATTGGATTTGCTTTACATCCTAGCTACTGTTTTTTTTTACGAGGAAAAAGAAACGTGAAATGTTTAGCCGTTTCAGACGTAAGTGAATTCCCTTAGCAGACACCAGATATATGGCTCACAGTGTTGAATGGAGACCAAGATTGAATGAATACCAAGATTATCGGAGGCAGTACGCTCTAATATTCAAATTCTGTAGTCAAATATTATACAATTTTTAGCAAAATGTTAATTGCACATCATTCTAATTCTGCAATTTGATTTTGCACATTCCAAATATCTAACCTTGATATTTTACAGATGTGTTTGTGTTCTCAGATTGCATTCCGCCATCCCAAATATGAATGGCTCAAGTGGTGCTATTGTAGCAGCATGTTTCCTACATTCTGAAGTAATCATCTTTAAGAGGCTATGATCTCTCCTCGGGGAGGCGGGAACTCGTTTCTGAGTGTCTTTCTATTTGGCATTGTCACGGGATGAGTTCCATAGGCTCTAAAGAATCATATCGATTGTTTGCAACAGTAAGGTATTCACGGAAAGATTAAGAATCAGTCTCACCTTAGGTCGTGATTGTTTGAAATAGGGAAAATGATCTCGTTGTTTCTTCGTTCTTAATGGTTCACCATTGAAGGGGATATGATCAAGAAACAAGAGCTCCTTTGTTGAAGGGAATGGGTTTATAAGCTGTTCATTGGTTTTAGATCATGTAACTTGAACTGTATATTTTAAACACGATTTGATTGACTCGCTTCTATTTTTTTCGTAGGAACTACTATGGTGAAGAAAAGCTTAAGGGAGGACTTAAGTTTTTTGAAAAGTAAAATCTGGAAATTTTTTTAATTGTTAAAATATTTAATTTTTTTTAAAAAATAAATATAATTTTTTTAAAATTTTCATAACATATAAAAATAATTTTATAAAAAATTTATTTTTAAATTTTTAACATTTTAATAATGAAATTTTTTTTTCATTGATTTGTAAGAAACGCAAATATCTTATAAATTGCTCTCTCTTTTTCCTTCTTGAAAGCAATGCGTCGTGACGTTCATAAGTAGAGCCATGTTGGAAGCACACCTGATGAGGGCTGGCGGATCATGTATCTGGGATCCAAATGACGATTTTGAAGGTTCTAAATCCACTGCTGTTGGGAAAAGCTAGTAACCATAAATTTAGATGGTCTTGGTTTTTCATTAGAAGTAATTTTTTATTTTTTATTCTTTTAATTTTAAGAGTGCTGTTTTATAACGCAGCACTCTTGTTGCATTTTTGCACTTTTAATTTTATGAAAAAATCGTTATTACTTGTTATAGATCCTAAGAATAAATAATAAGTAATAATGATTTTTTTCATAAAATTAAGAGTGCAAAAATGCAACAGGAGTGCTGCGTGATAAAACAGCACTCTTAAATTAAAAAAATTCATCGGACATTTATTTGCTTAGCTATATACCATACGATACACTCATACAGAGCTTTTAGGTTATCAGAGATGAATATGTACAAAAATTAGCCTAAGAGTAATGAGAATGTTAAAATAGAATGTAAGAGATGATTTAAGAACTTATTTGATCTGAAATAAAGGAGCTACTCCTATTTATAACAAAATGTAAGCATCATTTTTTATCATTTTCGTAGGAGACGATAATAAATCGCAAGAGGTGAAAAAACACCAACAAGAAAATTTTCTGCTACGAATCGTTGCTCGTACAAAATAAAAAAAAGAGGAGGGTAGGAGGGTAGATTTGGTGACCGATGAGCACGACCATCGGGCCTCCGAGGTGGGTGTCGCACCGGCGCCTCCTGGAACAAAAGCTGTCCGACCTCCACAGGTGCTCCAACCCAAACCACGTCAAACAAATCCATGCCCGGCTTATCAAGGCCGACCTTCACCTCTCCCTGTTCGTCGCCCCCAAACTCGTCTCTGCCTACTCTCTCTGCCACCACCTCGACTCCGCCCTCGCCGTCTTCCGTCAGGTACCTGACCCCAATACCCATCTCTACAACACCGTCATTCGTGCCCACTCACACACCCCCGGTGCCTTCCTCGTCTTCCTCGAGATGCAGAACGCCGGCATTGCCGCCGACAGCTTCACCTACCCTTTCCTTCTCAAAGCAGCGGTGGGTTCCTCGTCCGGTAGGCATGCGCTTGCCCTCGTGAAGATGGTCCACACCCACATCTTGAAATCGGAATTCTCGGTCGATAAATTCGTGCCGAATTCGCTCGTCGATTCCTACTCCAGGTGCAGTGGTGTGGGGATGCGTTATGCCAGGGTGGTGTTTGATGGAATGGCGGAAAGAGATGTGGTTTCTTGGAATTCTGTGGTCGGTGGGTTGGTTAGGTCTGGTAACTTAAGTGAAGCGAGGAAGATGTTCGATGAGATGCCCGAGAGAGATATAGTGGGCTGGAACACCATGTTGGATGGCTACGCTAAGGCTGGCGAGATGGATGAGGCTTTCAAATTGTTCGAGATGATGCCCAAGAGAAATGTTGTCTCGTGGTCGACCGTCATCTCTGGGTATTGCAAAAAAGGTGACATGGAGATGGCAAGGGTCTTGTTCGATAGAATGCCGGCACGGAACTTGGTGACATGGACCATAATGATATCTGGATATGCAGCGAAAGGACTTGCAGTGGAGGCTAACGATTTGTTTGATCGGATGTTAGAATCTGGACTAAGAACAGACAATGCTGCTTTGATCAGTGTTTTTGCCGCCTGTGCTGAATCTTGCTTGCTTGGTTTAGGTCAAAAGGTCCATGACTATGTCCTGAAAAATAAGTTGACATGCACCACTCAATTATGCAATGCGCTTCTTGATATGTACGCCAAGTGTGGCCATCTTGACAAGGCATGGGCAGTGTTTGAGAAGATGAGAGTGCGTGATCGAGTGTCTTGGAACTCCATGGTTCAAGCTCTAGCAGTGCATGGTCATGGTGAGAAAGCACTCCACCTCTTCTCCCAAATGAAGAGGGAAGGGATAGCTCCAGATGGTGTGACATTTCTAGGCATCCTCTGTGCTTGCACCCACAGCGGTTTAGTGGACATGGGTCGTCGTTTCTTTTATAGCATGGAGAAAGACTATGGTATTGTTCCTCAGATTGAGCATTACGGTTGCATGATTGATCTTCTTGGTCGTACTGGATTCCTAGGCGATGCATTTGAGCTTGCCAGCAGTATGCCATTTGAGCCCAGTGCCATCATATGGGGTTCTCTTTTGTGTGCATGTAGAACATACAACAATGTGGGGCTTGCAGAGATAGTTGTTGATCGATTGATCAAACTAGATCCTTCTGACGCTGGTGTTTATGCCATCATGTCAAATATATATGCCAATGCCGGCTGTTGGGATGGCATGGCCAAAATTAGGCAGCAGATGAAGGGTTCAGCCATTCGAAAGCCGGCAGGCTCCAGTTTGATTGAAGTGGGAAATGTAGTACATGAATTCACAGTTGGGGACAAATCACATCCTCATTCCAAGAGGATCTCAAGGATGCTTGACAGGTTAGGGCAGCATCTTAAACAAGCTGGCTACATCCCAAATGCCGAATTCGCCAATTCTTGAGTCTGCTCAATTTGCTGGTGTTGCATCTAATGCCTGGTGATTGGGGAGAACTTTGAACTCCAAGTTCTAAGCATGAAATGATGGAGCTGTCTAACTGCTTGTTTGGCTTTCTTAAAGCGTGTTAGGTAGATCAATTCAGTAGCTCTCATCTCAAGAGAGTGATTTCTCAACAAGATCAATACACCTTCTGACAAGGGCAAGAGTAAAAGCTAACTCAATCTGATGTATACTTGATCCATCTCCAAAGCAGGAACTCCCACGAAGAAGAATAGGAAACCGAGGGTGGGATGCAAAGTTGGTATGCATGACATGATTCCTTGGATTGGCTTCTAATTATCTCGGGTCTTGGAAAAGAAATCTTTGCGTGTGAAGATGTGGGAGGATGCAATCAAGTCTCAGTTCATATATATGTTAGAAATTCTGTTCCGATTTCATTAGTTTTTTGCTTAGGTTATGATAAAAGCAGCAAGTAATTTATTGGGTATCATTTGTAACATATGTCCTTACAGAAATCAAATCTTAACCTTTTTCCACATTGAGTAACATTAAAAGTTTGATGATCCTCAATCCAATGCTGGCCTTGGTGCAGTTTTCTTTTCTCCCCATTGTGTATTACAAAAAGGACAGTGGTCTATATCCTAGGTGTGGCAAAAAAGGTTGATGTGCCCTAAATGAGTTTAATTATCAATTTAATTATAACAACAACAATGATAATTTAAGTCATAATTTTACCATATAAGGTTACTTATATGAAATTTTTTCTTCTATGAATCTTTATACTTTTCAAAATCACTGCTAGTGAAAGTGATAATTCATCAATAAAGGAGGAGAAAAGCGGAGCCCAAAAAGATGGAGATTGGTGTCAGTGAGACCGGCCGCAGCATATGCCGCGGGATCTTCCAACTGGAGGTATCATGGGATGAAGAAGCTTTCGATGGGACGACTCATGCCACCATTCTTTGTCGTCGAAAATAGATGTCTATATTTAAAAATAAATTACAGTGGCCTGGCCTTGCTCTGTATTTTTTTTAAGATTCCAATGTTACATTCACAGTTAAAATGTTTTAAATGTTATTTTATGATATACATATATTAACTTAACATTTATCAATAGTGAAAATTATATTTGAAGTAAATGTTTATAAAAGAGAGAGATTATTTATTTTAGACGTAATTTTCCTTATTGACAAATTTTAGGTTGATATATTTCAATCATAGATTAAATACCTATAACATTTCTTTTTACTGTGAGCGTTATATAGTTTCATTTTTCTGTACGCCTTTATAATATTTATGATCTGACTTTTTAAAAATTTCTATTGCAGTACGTACATGCATTTCATTTTCTTTATATTTGAATATTGCGCTTAGTTTCGTTCATTTTCCTTAAAATTGATAAAAATGTGTTAACATTGAGGGGGATCTGTATTTCCTAAAAATTTTAGAAAATGAAATTTTTTTTTAAAATTTTCAGATTTTTAGGTATTTATGTATTTTAACAAATGTGAAAAAATTTTAAATTTTTTTGTCACTATAAATATAGATTTTTTCTATAATTTTCTAAGTATTAGTATAGAAAAATTATTGTAGTCAGTGAAAATTTTATTACAAGGTATTTCTCTAACTTCGTGTATCTTATCTAACCTCTCTCAACCATTATCAAATTTGTGATTACATGAAAAATGTGAAATTATGTTTAAAATATTAAAATATAAAATATTTATAAATTTTGTTTAAATTAAAATTTCAAAATTTCTACAATATATACAAACAATCTTTTAAAAAAAATTATTTCCTAATTTTCATTTTTCGTTTCTTAAATTTTAATTTCTCAAATTTTCAATATATAAAAACGAACCACATGCTCGTTTCTAATGAAAAACATGAATTCACATGCATGATCCATTTTTAACATAGGAGGACAAAGGTCACAAAGCATACATATATAAGAAATTAAATATCCGCAATAAAAAAACAAAGTCACCAACAACTAACAGGAAAGGTAATTAATTGGTTTTATGTTCTATTTCAAGAAAATAATACATGACCTTAAATTCAGCTAAAAATAACATTGTCATTATAAAAAATGGCATCATCATGATTTAAATTCAAAAACAATAACCTCTGTCACTATTAATTGAAGACAATTTCTCTCTCTACTCTTTAATTGGCAGGTTTATTTTTTAAAACAGGTAGTTTTTGTATTATTTACAATTTGAATCTTAATTAAAGGAAGTTAAAAATATGGTCACCGGCCCCATTGATGCAGATATGCTTTATGGCAATCTCTTCTACACTACATGCATTAATATT